>CM024809.1:18219754-18504553 GCA_014281875.1 Nibea albiflora
TCTTCTTCTTCTTCTTAGGATATGGGGTCGAGTCGCCTGGAACATTTTGCTCTGACAGGTAACCCTGCAGGAGAAAGATGAGCTAACAGAACGGGTCGTCCTCATCCCTCATTCCTGTTAACCGCAAACGAGCAAAGTCCTCAAACACAAAGTCATCAACATGAGAGGAAGACCTGAAAAGACAAAGAGTGTCATCATATAGCTGAATAAAACATATTACTATACATATGAAGGCAAAGACAAACACACACACACACACTTACGCCACGTCAAAGTCTATGAGGTTTGCATCTACAGGAGCATCAGCGTTTGTGGCAGCTACAAAAGAAAAAAAAGAATCAGATAAGTAATTAAACTGAATTCATGATTTTTTCACCAAAATGTGAATGTGTGTGAGTGTGAGTGTGTGAGTGAGAGAGAGAGAGAGAGGGGGGGGACTACTTGTCTGTGGCTGGGAGCTGGGTTGGCCTGCAGGTTTGGGGTGCATCAGGACAAAAGGGAGTTCCACTGCCACATCCCTACACACACACACACACACACACACACACACACACACACACACACACACACACACACACACACAATCAACTGTCTGAACATCATTATCACCACCATCCACATTAAACTCTAATTTCTATAGTTTGACAGCTGCTCTTTGTCTTTATTCAAAGTTATATTCAGTATATTCAGAGTACTCCACTGCTTCTACAACACACTCTTGTGACATTGTTCATGTCGATGTAACTTGTCCACCAACAGTTTGGAGTTCAGGTGTGTTGTGTTAGTAGCAGTTAATGTAGCTGTTCTTAAATTGGACATGTATGCAGGTACAATGACAACAGCACTTATGTTCAGCTTATGTCAGCTACTACAGCTACATGGCCAGGTATACCACATACAGTAAGATAGTGGATCATCTAATTGTTTACATCATTTAAAAAATGGTGATTAACTCGTCTGTTGTCCAACTAAACTGACCAGATTCACAATGACAGAAAAAACAACTTTATATTTTATTACATACATGTTACCAAGATTTTTTTTTATATCCTTACATAGAAATGCAGTGAATACTTTGTTCATTTTCAGAAACCACTGCTGTGGAAAACTTGAGTGGGTTCACCTACCCTCCCAGAGACACCACCAGTTTGACCTTGACTCTGTAGGAAACCAGGATGCCCATCATCTCCTTGTTGGTCCCTTCTTTTACTCTGCGACACACACAGGACATGTCCAAACGTGTATGACAGACAACAAGTGTACATGTTCCACAGTGCGCATGAGTATCCATAAGTTTGTGTTTGCTTGTTTGCATAAAAAGTCAGTTCTGTCAGATGCATGTTTGTCTCTATGCATACATGGTGCTGGAGGCCAGATTGGTGTCTTCATGCTTTAGCTTTCCATCCAGGGCCAAGCCTCTCTTCTCTCTGTTGGTACCTAGCGTGGGGGTCAGAGTGTAGACCTGGCATGAGGTGGAGCTGGAAGAAACCTGGTGACTGAGGTTGGGAGTGTGGGTAAAGGTCAAGGAGAGAGAATCAAAAAGGATTGATATATTAGTTCCTTCTGTTGCTACATAACAAATACTTGCAATAAGTTAAAAAAAAAACTTTAAATATGAACCCACTCTATATGTAATATAATTTAACATTTTGATCCTCCAGGAGGTTGGTAAGATATGTTACATATCTTACTTAGTATTTCAATGAATTTTCAATTGTAGTACATTTATTAATATAGACTGTAAAGAGAACATGATCTAAAATCGATCCCTGTGGAACACCTGTGCCAGTGTATCCATAAGAGCTTGACCGACAGGTCAATATATTGATATTGGAGTCTTGTAGATATATTGGAATGTGTGTATATGTACACATACATATGTCAGCCAGTAAGTGACAAGAAATTGCAATATAGACAATAGGTCTGACGTCATTTAGAAAGAGTATCAGCATTACAAAGTTCTTAAGAAGAAACCTCTCTAAATGATCTCTGTTTGTTTATCTTAGCTAATATTATATTGGCCTCTACATTTGATCAAATATTATATACTATATAAGTCTATTATATAGTATCAACATCTGTGCCTGCCTCAAAAATCGTGCCAACATTATTTAACACAGTATCTTCATGGTGACTGAACCTTAGAATAAACAATCTAATGGTGCAAAGGTGAAAAGGAGGATATGTATAGAAGAGAAACTCACTCTGCTTCAACCTGGGCAACTGGACACTTATACTGAGCCGTGGAGAACAGACAGATGTCAGCATACTGACGAACTGAGTGAAGGAGCAGACAATTACTTTAGTTCTTCATTTAGTCCCAATCTGTCTTCAAAGTCAGGTCAGTGTCTCATTACAGTAGATGCAAAAAGTTATAGTAATTATCAAAATCACTCAAAAACTAGCCGTTATTAACTGATGGTCATTAAAACTGAAGTTGAGTGTCAGTGTGTCAGAGCAGGAGGAGGTACCTGATATCTTCACCCTCTTGACAGTTTTGGTGGAGTTGTTGGTGACCTGGACATTGACACTGATGGGCTCACCATGGTAGTACAGCTAGAGAGAGACATACACTTAGCAGTGTGTGCATGTATTCAAGTTATGAAATAGCACAACAAAATGCGTGAGTGTGCTACCTCCTTATCCAGTGAGGCCTCGAGGTGCAGAGCTCTATCAGACATCAGGAAGCTGCGACTGGTCTCCACCATTGGCTGTGGACCTGGCT
This sequence comes from Nibea albiflora, assembly GCA_014281875.1. Taxonomy (NCBI): domain Eukaryota; kingdom Metazoa; phylum Chordata; class Actinopteri; family Sciaenidae; genus Nibea; species Nibea albiflora. The sequence goes on from CM024809.1 coordinate 18,222,480, forward strand.
TCTCTGGGGCATACTGCACCTTCCTGATCACCAGGTGCACAGAGTTCCTACAGACACAGCAGGTTCATATATATGGTAAATGGTAAATGGACTGTACTTATATATCGCCTTTCTAGTCTTCCAACCACTCAAAGGTCTTTACAGTACATATCTCATTCACCCATTCACCCACATTCATACACTGATGGCATTGACTGCCATGCAAGGTGCAACTGTTCAACTGCTCATCAGTTTGAGGTGATTCATACACATTCACAGAGTTCAGTATCTTGCCCAAGGACACTTCAACATGCAGACTGGAGGAGATCATGCCGATCATCTGATTAGTGGATGACCCGCTCTGCCTTCGAGCCACAGCCGTCATCATATGTATATGATGGGATATATATGTACATTATATGTATATGCATGTATATTAATGAAGGTAACAGGTAGCAGTTAGCAGTGGCACGGACTGGGTGTTCAAACTGGTGCAAAATAAATATTAACTGTATATTATTGCTAATATTACTCCATCTCTGTCTAGGAGTATTTGGTTGTTGGTTGTGGTCTCAGGTGTATGAATGTGATGCACCTTTGGTGAATCTTCTCCTCTGCAGTCTTGGCACAGAACGCTCGAAGTTCATAGTCCACACCACACGCCTTCCCAGTGTCTTCTGGGCCTGGCTGGAGGGTCACTGAGCAAGGCAGGTTCTGGGGGATCTAACACGCCCAAGCACACAAATGAAGTTAAATGTAAATGGCAGCTCTAGATACACAGAACTGCAGGACACAGCAGTTCAGATATGTGGGCTTCATACTTCACAGAACACATCACAACAAATGTGAAAAAAAATGTGTTTTTGTTGTCTAACTGACTTTTTGGTATTTGATGGAGACAGCTGAAGAGTGACAGGAATGTGGGGACAGAGATGGAATCAAAGAGCCACAGGTCAGATTTGAATCCTGGGCTTCTGCAGCAAGGACTGAGCCTTCACACATGGGGCAGCTGCTCTACTAACTGAGCTAAACAAAATAATGGTCCATGATGGTAATGTGTTGGCTATGGTGGTCTATGGTAAGTCTTACAGTGAAAGTGAAGGGGTGGGCATGCTGACCCAGCTTCTTTAACAGCCTCTCTTGGAGGTGGCTAAGAGGCTTCTTTTCCTCCTGTGGAGGAGGGAAGACCTGGATGGTGCAAACATACAAATCCTTCCGGAAAGAAAGGCCCAGAACATCCAGGTCCTCCCGACCGTAACGAAATGCACAGGTCAGAGTTACAAACACTGAGGATGGAAGAAGACATTGATGAAATTAATTATTTAGTCATCAGATCAGGCTGTTACTTTACTATTTACAAGTCTTCTTACCTTTTCGATCTTTCAGATACTCTGGGTCTACAAGGAGCACTCCGTCTGCAGAACACACACATACACACATCAATTTTTTCTGTAATGTGTATAATGATTTGTCCTTTTGCCCAAATTTGGATATAACCTGTGTGAGCATTAGTTCTGATCTCTGAGAGTCTTTGCAGGATTTGAGAAGCCGTGTGTATAGTGATGTGAACCTGCCGTTTTGATCAGTGGGATGAATTTTATCTGTCTGGACTAGCTAGTGTGTTCCTCCACCTCATGGTGGTGGGTGGGTGTGTGTGTTTGGACTCACCTACTGGATCTACGTGGTTTAAGTGATCAACAAAGTCTCGCTTCCCGAGATAAACTGTAAGCTGTGGAAAGAAAGAGACAGATAGAAAGTTAATAATAAAATAATGAAATATTAAGATAATCCACAGGAAAAGTTACAAGACCCCCCCCACACACACACACACACACACACATACACACACGGATCCTACCTTGCAGTTGGGGCTGGACTTCTTAAAGACTCTGTTAAAAGAGGCAGAGAGGAGAGAGTTTAAAGTGTTGATTCTTGCTCATGTTCAGAACTCATGTTCAGAACTCATAGTACCCTGTGAGTTTTTTCCTGGATCAGCAGTATACTGATACCATGACGACTGACAGTTAGCATACTGTCTAGCATACATACTGTTGCTAATCTACAACATAAAATTTTTCTGTATTCAAATTTAAAACAACTTTATTACTGCCATTAGGGGTAACTTGTTCAGAGCAGCTTCTCTTAGGCTACACAAAACAAGGTAACATACAAACAAAAATCACACACACACACACACACACACACACACACACACACACACACCCACACACACACACACACACACACACACACATGATACGGAAAATGTCATCCAGGATCAGTTTTGACTGCAGTTTATTTCTTGCACCACGGTTCAATGACCTTTTCGCCTTTTTGTTTGCAATGTGTGTGTGTGTGTGTGTGTGTGTGTGTGTGGCCTGTCTATGACCATGTGTGCCTGATTAGATTACAGTACATGGGCCATTTCTAATCCTGAGGGAAACATAAATCATTGAGATGGAAAACTGTGATAGCAAGAACAATGAAACTGTTTTTAGAGAAACACACTGAAGAATGGATATCATCAGTCTGTGTTGTAGAACAATTCTCTGTTTGTTTTCTCAGATATATAGAAATAGTCTATAAAAATAAATGAAGTCAGTAGATTTGATCCAGTTTAGATCTGTTGCAGAAAATTCAACCCAATATTCTGTCTGTGTTTTACAGCCTTCTTGTTACATCGGTGTAACACTGGTTGAATACAGCATTAAGACAGGTACATTTACTTATATACTGACTTTCTAAAGTACTCAAACACTTGAGCATTCTTCTGTACCTGAGGCATACGGTCACTTTTTACTTCTTGTACTCCATAACAATTCAGAAATACTGTAGTTTTTACTCCACTACACTGACAGCTAGTTACTAGTTAGTTGGCTGTTAAATTAATATTTTACATAAAAATCATATAAAACTGAGCATAGTGTTGAAGAGTAAAACAATGGTTCCCAGCTTTTTCAGTTTGTGACCCCGCAGAAAAAAGTCTTTAGTGTTGGAGTCCATTTTCATGTTTCAGTGTCTAAGCTTCTCATGAGCTTCTTTAATGATAAAATTAGGACTATTAGAGACAAAATTAATCACTTCTTGCCCTCAACAGGCACTGATCTGCATTCTGATACAGCAAGTTTGGAAACAGCTGTAAAACCTGATATATATTTAGACTGTTTTTCTCCCATTGACTTTCATCAAATAACTTCAATAATTTCTTCATCTAAGCCGTCAACCTGTCTCTTAGACCCCATCCCAACCAGGCTGCTCAAGGATGTTTTACTTATAGTTAGCCCTTCTTTATTGTACCACAGTCCTTTAAAGTAGCTGTAATTAAACCTCTTCTTAAAAAACCCACTCTAGATCCAGAGGTTTTAGCCAATTATAGCCAATTCTGGGGAACATTATTAGGAATCATTCCATTAATTTTCTTTGTTATGCTGACGATACCCAATTATATTAAACGATCAAGCCTGATGAAACCAATCAGTTAACTAAACTGCAAGCGTGCCTTAGGGATATAAAAAATTGGATGACCTACAATTTTCTGCTGTTGAACTCGGATAAAACTGAAGTTCTTGTAATTGGACCCAAACACCTCAGAAACTCTCTTTCCGGAGACTTGGCTATCCTAGACGGGATCACCCTGGCCTCCAGCTCCACCGTAAAGAATCTTGGAGTCATTTTTTAATCAGGATTTGTCCTTTAATGTCCACATAAAACAAATTTAAAAGGACTGCATTCTTCCACTTACGTAACATCGCCAAAATCAGACGCATCGTGTCCCAAGCGGATGCAGAAAAACTAGTCCATGCATTTGTTACTTCTAGGCTGGACTACTGTATCTCTTTGTTATCAGGCTGCTCCAATAAGTCTCTGAGGACTTTGCACCTAATTCAGAATGCTGCTGCACGTGTTCTGACAGGAACCAAGATCAGAGATCACATCTCTCCCATTTTGGCTTCCTTGCACTGGCTACCTGTTAAATCTAGAATAGAATTTAAAATTCTTCTCCTTACATACAAAGCTCTTCATGGCCAGGCACCATCATATCTAAAAGAACTCATAGTACCTTACTACCCCTCTAGACCACTGCACTCTCAGAATGCTTGGTTCCTTGTGGTTCCTATAGTTTCCAAAAGTAGATTGGGAGCCAGAGCTTTCAGCTATCAAGCTCCTCTTATGTGGAACAAACTACCATTCTGGGTTCAGGAGGCAGACCTGGTAGATTGCAGTCACATCTCCCTTTATTGAAAACTCTCTGTGTGTGTGTCTCTGTCTTTCTCTGTCACTCTCTCTCTCCCCATCACCACCACTATCTGTAAACATACCTGTCTCATTAATGCATGTTAATTCATGTTACTAACTAAACTTTAGGAACAGGAACAGGAATTTAAAGTTTCTGTGCTTTCTCGTCCAGCAGGTTATCGTGGCTGCTGCTGTGGTCCTGCATGATGTCCACTACGTATATTATTACTGTCATTATTGTTACCAGGGGTAAACTGCATAGTATCCTGGACAACAACACCCACCCTCTCCACCAGGTGCTAACCTCGCACAGGAGCACCCACAGCAACAGACTCACTGTATAATTCATCCATGAGGGACTAGAGGGACAGTGGAGACACTGCCCTGATTCTGAATTAACTTTATCGCGTCACTTTTCACAATTTCATTTTATCACTTTATTTAGTTTGTACTTATTTTACTATTTTTTATTTTTATTTCAGTTTATGGCAAATCATACACTGCGTATAGTTGTATATTGTGTATACCTATGTATTAACTGTCATTTTGTGCATTTATTTAGTTGCTTATTTTATTTTATGTCAGTCTAGCTATTTTATCTCTCTCTTGTATTACTTTTGTATTGCAACTGTTTGTATTGCAATTTCCCTCAAGATCTTGAATCTACAGTTTATAGTGCTGTGCATCTGTGTCTCTCTATCTCTATCACAGGTTCCACTACTACTGTAATTTTGCTATTTTTCTACTATACATTTCTATTTTAAATACACAACAACTACTTGTCCTGACATTACTGTGTGTCTGTACTTTTTTATATTAGTGCATTAGTACTTTCATTTCAGTAAATACTCTTCAGGCATGTTACCAAAGTACTTGAGAATCACTCTTTTTCTGGACATCATAGTCATCTTCTTGCACATTGGTCCTTCATGGGTTTGCATAGGCTACTTACTTTCAACAATGCATATCCTGCTGTTCTTTGTGTTGGCTGTGCTCTTTTTACATAACCATAAACATGTCCACACATTGTCATTTACACATGAACAGTAGGCGTATCACATCGGAGTATACAGTAAGGTCAGCAGCAAACCACAACAACAACGTAGTTTGGAAGTGCCATACATGCATAATTATTATTATTAGTTTTTTTTTTGCAAGTTTAACAAGAAACATCAATCCCTTCACCTTGTCAAGGTGTGTTCTATTCAGTTAGCTCACCACAAGCAGCAGTTGGTGTTGTTGAGATTAGAACTCTTGCAAATGTTCTTGCTTCACACACACGCCGAGCCAATATAACTATTAACTACAATTCATAACATATCTGTTGTTGAGCAAGGAGAACCAATGCTCATAATCATGATACAACTGAGACTAAGCGTTGGTCAAAAGCAAAGCAGAGAGAGAGCAAGGAGCAGAGTGTCTCCACTGACCTAAACAGGAAGAGGGTGAAGTGTATTCCAGGAAATGAGGCCTGTGTATTCCAGTAATGTGCATGGTATGGCATGGAAACGGTTCAGTGACCATTGTAATTAATCAGCCAATCTTTCGAGTTCATGTGTTTGACCACAAGCGTAGAATGAAAACATAATGCAGGAAAAAAGTTTATCGTAAATGTACTTGACTAAAAGCCGAGCAGCACCAACACCATTCAGGCCAGGTCATCTTCGCTCAGTTTGTGCACACTGCTGCAGTTTTACGAACATTAGCATGTCCCTGGGCAGGAATGTGCTGCCTTTTACATTCTGAGGAAAGAAAACATGGACAAAGAACAAAATGCACATCCTGATTATCAACAAAAATGTCCTTTACTTCCTTAACACAGGACATATGAGCCGCTTCCTGTCAAACCTTTTTCCTAATGGCAGAAAAAACATGGAATCTGTCAGCACTGGACAGGATATATCTAATGTTATTGTATCTAATCTGTGATGTAATGTGTGAGTGTTCACACAAGTTATTTTACTGTTCCACAGAACTTTACTGCTGTAAAGTTTCTCTCACCCTAACCAAGAGTTAGACATATGCACACATTTGCATTCTAAGCTCTTATTCATCAGTCATTTTCTTGGCTGCAGACAAACATGGACCATGCTATAACATACCCCCAGTGTAGGACTAACTACAAAATCACTTCTTCATTAAAATGAACCTATGTAACTTGGTGGCACTTGTCAATCTTTATGGCCCCAACTGGGATAACCACCAGTTTTTCTCCAGCCTTATAGGAAAACTCCCTTTTCGCCAGTTCACCTCTCGTATACGAGAATCGACTTTTTCCTTATTGACTATAGGACAATGTCTTTTGTAACTGATAGCAGATATCATAGTATTACAATTTCTGATCACTGTCCTGTCCAGTTAGACATGTCATTTCCAAACTGCTCTGTTCCTCAGCGCTCATGGCAGCTTGACCCACTACTCTTAAAGCAACCATCATTTGAAAAATGTATCTCTGACCAAATAGATTTTTTTCTCCTGACAAATAGCACCCCAGGAATGTCATATGTTACCATATGGGAATCACTTAAAGCATACCTCAGGGGTCAGATCATCTCATATGCAGCTCATAAGAAAAAAGAACGCAATAAACGGATCATGGAGTTGAACCAACAGATATTGAATATAGACAAACAATTGGCCCACAACTCTACACCTGAACTTTTCAAGGAACGGCTATTGCTACAGACAGAGTTCGACAACCATTCTATAAGACAGACGGAACGGATGATCCTAAAAACAAGACAAATATACTACGAACATGGAGAGAGAGCAGGGAAGCTATTATGTCATCAACTTAAACAAACAATGACACAAAACGCAATTCCTGAAATCCGCATCTCGCCAAACCTGACCTCTTCACACCCACAAAACATTAATGATCGTTTTAAAGCATATTATACTGAACTCTACAGATCGCAGGCATCTGCAAGCGTGATGGACATTGAGAGTTTCCTAGACGGCCTAACTCTGCCACAAGTGTCTACGGAAGATAGAAGTATGCTCGATGCCCATATAACAACAGAGGAAATAATACAGGCAATAAAATCCATGCAAAATAGAAAAGCACCGGGTCCGGATGGATTCCCTGTCGAATTTTATAAAGCATTTGCTCCCAGACTGGCTCCTTTTTTACGTTTATTGTTTCAGGATATCAGCACAGACGGAAAGCTTCCTTCCACCATGACACAGGCTACTATATCAGTCTTGTTGAAGAAAGGTAGAGACCCATTGGACTGTGGCTCATACCGCCCAATCAGCCTACTGTGCTGTGATTATAAAATTCTTACAAAGGTTCTGTCACGTCGCTTAGAAACAGTGATACCAAAAATCATCAATCATGACCAAACAGGGTTTATACCAGGGAGACAGTCATTCTATAATATGAGACGTTTGTTCAACGTGATCTATTCGACCCACTCAACCCGGCAGGCGGAGGTTGTACTCTCACTCGATGCAGAGAAGGCCTTTGACTGGGTTGAGTGGGAGTACCTATTTACGGTACATGATAAATTCGGATTTGGTCCCGCTTTTACCTCTTTGGTTAAGATATTATATACATCACCAGTGGCCTCAGTGCGTACAAATTCCATCAGATCTGACTACTTTAGGCTACATAGAGGAACACGGCAGGGATGCTGCCTCTCACCATTTCTATTCGATCTAGCAATCGAACGTCTGGCTACATCCTTGAGAATGCAACAGTGCATTACAGGTATCACAAGAAGTGACACAGTGCATAAAGTTTCTTTGTATGCAGATGACCTTTTATTATATATTTCAAACCCAGTGGAGTCAATCCCCAAGCTTATACACACGCTACAGCAATTTGGAATACTATCAGGCTACAGTCTTAACCTAACGAAAAGTCTGCTTTTCCCCATAAACCAACTAGCTAAACAAACCGACTATAGCAGCTTCCCATTTAAATTGGAACAACATACTTTCACGTATCTAGGTATAAATGTTACGCGGTCTTATAAAAACCTGTATGACCACAACTTTAAAGCTTTGTTAGAACGCACCAAACAGGACTTTCTCAGATGAGCAGTTCTTCCCATTACACTAGCAGGCCGGGTTAATACGATCAAGATGACAGTGCTACCTAGGTTTTTATATTTATTTCAGATGATCCCAATCCTATTAACTAAGTCATGGTTTAAACAACTGAATAGTCACATCACTAGTTTTATTTGGGGCAACTCACCCCCACGACTTAAAAGAACTTCATTAGAGATGCCCAGGAGCGCGGGGGGACAGGGCTTGCCTAATTTTCTATTTTATTACTGGGCAGCAAATATCTCGAAATTGAATTACTGGATCTCGATGCACGAAAATAAGACTGGACCGATATGGGCTGCAATGGAACTCGATTCTAGTTTGCCACTCTCGCCAGTCTCCATTCTAAGCAGCCCCCTCCCCAGTAATCTGAGTCTTCAACACCTGGGGCCAGTTACTAAAAATTCCCTAAAGATATGGCTGCAATTTAGGAAACATTTCCACTTCAATCAACCAATCACTCTCCTTCCCTTGGTTCGTAACCACCTATTTCCCCCGTCTCAAACTGACACGGCTTTTGAAACGTGGCATCGTAATGGATTGGTGTTCTTCAAAGACCTCTTTGTAGATGGCACATTCGCATCTTTTGACCTACTGCAGGAAGACAATAACATTCCTAAAAACCATTTCTTCAGATACCTGCAGGTATGCAGTTTCGCCAAAAAGCACTTCCCATTTCCTCACTTACCGCCTAAAAATACACTGAGCACCATATTAGAACTAGATCCCAGTGGAAAGAGGAGGGTAGCCAAGATTTATCAAATGATACAAGATATTGACCCACCGTTGTGGAAAAATACTCGATTGGCATGGGAAAAAGACTTAGACATTACACTACCTGAAGAGATTTGGCAAAAAAGTTTAAAGCGTATACACACCACATCTCTCTGCATACGACACGGTCTTATGCAGTTTAAAGTTTTACATAGGTTGCACTACTCGAATGAGAAATTGGCCAGAATATATCCTAATGTCAACCCTGAATGTCCAAGATGCAGCCACAATCCAGCCACAGTGGGTCACATGTTCTGGGCGTGTAGGTCTTTGAACAACTTCTGGACAAAAATCTTCGAAGCAATATCCTATATACGAGGTGTTACTGTAGATCCTGACCCAGTAATCGCCATCTTTGGAACAACACCCTTGGAAGAGCACTTTACTTCCTTGCAGATGAATGCTATAGCGTTTCTAACGCTGATGGCACGGAGATTAATTCTTATACAGTGGAAGTCGGCAAATCCTCCGTCATTCAAACACTGGGTTAAGGAGGTCCTCGCTATGATTCCACTAGAGAAGCTGAGATACAGTCGTAACGGTAGCAAAGACAGATTCATTAAAACTTGGGCTCCCTTTATAGAGTTTATTGAAAACATATCTTTCGCTTAACATCACGCCAGCCTCTAATGACTAACTATATCAGTGTAGTGGTTTAGAATGATCCAGTCATGCCATTCATTCCAGATTGTATGTGATGTATGTTTGGACATGTATAGATTTGAATGTATGTTTATCTTATATTTATATTTATATATATATATTTTTTATTATTTATTTATTTATTTTATTTATTTTGATTAATTTTATTTATTTATTTATTTATTTATTTATTTATTTATTTTTTCCCCTTTCTTTCCTTTAAAAGGCCTTGGGAGGAGTGGGTGGGTGGGGTTGATGTGTTGTTCTGTTGTGTTCTGGAAAAAAGTTTAGAAATAAAGTGCTTAAAAAAAAAATGAACCTATGTTAAACAAACAGGACTGTCAACACACAGTGAAACATGAGGCACCAGAAAAAACAATCATAGCTTGTAACTTTCTGTCCTGAAGGAATATTAGGACTTCAAAACAACGCAAATATTAAAGTATTTAAATAGAGGTCGAAGATGACAGATAACAGTGTTGCTGAGTGAATTGCTGGGTATACTTGGACATGTTGTTGTAGGTGAAGAAATTGATGACATGATGATGCTAAAATAAAATGTTCTCTGTGTTTTGACTGTATTTTCTTTTATTCTGTGAAGAAACAAGAGACTCAATTCATATAGTAAGGTTGACAAAAAATAAAATAAAATAAATAATAATGATAATAACAGTCATTATCACCAGCAATGCAGAAAAGCAGTAAGCAGGTAGCAGCTGCTGCAGCTGAATGTGTATTCTGTGATTTGAAAACAGGCCAAAATAAATGTGAGTTTGTCTGTCTAACGCAGATCAGAGTGAGGCCCAAAAAACTTCATCAAACATTCTCCATGATCAGGAGGATGGAGGACAGCCAGCGGAAGCAGTTTCACAATGTGAAAGGTTGTGAAACTTTAAAGCTCTTGTGGTAGGTCTATCTCTGGCGACTCCTAGTGGAAAACACCTTCACCGGACCTGTACAACTCTTCACTTCACTTCACCTTCATGTGATCATCATTCTTTTCTTTAAAACGTTTGTACTGATAATTAGACTGAAGACAGGAAATCGCTGCTGTCTGTAACACTGCGGGCAGAGCAGTGCAGTCCGCTGTCAACGCTCCTGTGAAAGTTAAGGTGCACTCATTTGCAATATTTTGCTCAGAGTTTAAAAGAAGAAGAACGCATGTGTCAAACGTCTGTCAGTGTCTCCTGACGTCACAAAGAGCTGGTTTCTAACATTACAAACTGGGTCTTCAGCTGATCGGGAACAACTTGAACCAGACTCTGCACACCGTGTTTACATCTGGAGTGCGAACAGCTGGAGACACTTTAAACTCGACCATGACGAGACTGTCAGTCGATGTTTATTCAAAGAACTTTTACTCGTTTCTAATGCACCGAGCACAGGAAGCACAAGTTGTTTCTCTTCAGCTGCTTTCTGTGGTAAACAGCAGATGTTCCGCTTTTAAAGGACACTTCCCTTTTCCTCCTTACGGGTTAACGGGACTTTATCGTCTTTCACACAATGGATCGGCTGGATGATTCTCTTACCTGGTCCCCGCTTTGTCCCCCATCTCCTCAGACTGTGGACGATGCGGACAGTATTATTGTCTGTGCTTGTCTAGGTTCTGCTCGGTCCAATGCTGCTGCTGCTGCTGCTTTTTTGGGATCATTCAACCTGTTTCCGCAGTTTAGAGACAAAAACCACGCCCCCCAAATCTGCAGGACATCCCAGTCACCCACAGAGGTCCAACACCACCCTGCCCCCCTGGAGCTGGAGCTGCTGCTGCGGCTGGCAACATGAAAGACAAGATGTGGTGCTAAGACTACTTTTACTCAAGAGTGACACCTCAGGTGCACCTAGTGGTGGAAGAAAGACCCTTAAAGACCCTTTATTTAAGTCAAACTATATAAAATTACTCAGTTACAAGTAAAAGTCCTGCATTTAGGCTAGTGAGTGAAAGTCCAGATCAGCGTATGCTTCTAATGTGTTGTATCATATATGACATTATTAGATTAATTCATTATATGACTGTGGATGTTACTGAAACTCCAAAAGCAGTAATATTTCCCTCTGAGATGTAGTGGAGTGAAGTAACAGAGAATGGAGTGTAGTAGTGCAAAAGTGTGCCATAGCAATCCATCTATGTACAGTAAGTAAAAGATAGATAGATAGATAGATAGATAGATAGATAGATAGATAGATAGATAGATAGATAGATAGATAGATAGATAGATAGATAGATAGACAGATAGACAACGATGGAAGCAAGCGAGTGCAGCAGTTTGACAGAGCTGGACTCTACCAGACCTGAGAGACAGAAACAGGTGTAGAGGTTAGGTACACACAAAAAACAAACAAGCAAGAGTTTCATAGTTTATAGTGAACAAACTCTGTCTCGATAGTGCTCAGTTTGAGTGGTGTTTGTCACCAGAGGAGATGGGGTTTGTGGGTGCAGCGGTGGAAGGTGCTGATGGCGTGTTTAGTTCAGCTGCCCCACACAGCGGCAGCAGCTGAGAGATTAATTAAGAAAACCTAAAACCAAATTAATGCACAAATCAGGTAATTTGATTTAGAAGCTGATTCATGAAATAAACAAAGCCAGAACACAACAGCTAGAGTCTCAAAGTTTAGATAGTAATGTTTACGTTACCATATAAATAAAGATTTAAAAAAAAAACAATATTGTGTGCCTTAAGATAGATATATAAACGATTATTTGAATATCAGCCTCTGAGGAACCAGCTAAGATTTTGAGGAATTAAATGGTAAATGGACTATAGAGCCTAGTCTTCCAACCACTCAAAGCACTTTTACTGATGACATTAGTTGCCATACAAGGTGCCAGCTGCTCATCAGTTAACTAACCATTCACACACTGATGGCACAGCCTTCAGGAGCAATTTGGGGTTCAGGATCTTTCCAAGGCCACAGTACACAATACCATGTTTAGACATGTAAACCTGTAGATGTTTCCAGTCATGTTTGTCTATGTGTAACCAGCTGTTTAAAAACTGACGAGAGAACTTGGCAGTCAATTCTGTACTGTCACTCCTGTACTGACAAATTAGTAATAAAATATAAGTATATAAAAAAGACTGTAGTGCTTTGCTTTTCCAGAATTAACAGAAAAACAGACACAGACCATTGTTTTAAAATTCAGTGTTTCTTTACACTCTCAGAATGCTGGGTTCCTTGTGGTTCCTATAGTTTCCAAAAGTAGATTGGGAGCCAGAGCTTTCAGCTATCAAGCTCCTCTTCTGTGGAACAAACTACCATTCTGGGTTCTGAGACAGACACGTCACCACCTTCAATGGTAGACTTAAGACTTTCCTTTTTTATAGCGCTTATAGTTAGGGCTGGCTCAGGCCTTCCCTTAGTTATGCTGCCATAGGACTAGACTGCCGGGGGACCACCCTCCCTCTCTCTCTCTGTTTCTCTCTGTCTCTTTCAGGGTTATGCCTACTCAGGCACAGTATTAATTGTAGTCACATCTCCCTTTACTGAAAACTCAAACTCAAACCTCCTGTTTCTCCCTTCCCTGTCTCTCTCTCCCTCCACCTGTCTCATTAATGCATGTTGATCAGAAATGACTGTCTGCTTTGCTCTTTGCAATGTTTTCTGTTCTTCCTCCTCCTTGTATTTTTACAGTACTGTACCCTGCATCTCACAAACGTGTCCTTTGTCTCTGTGAGACTGTAATTCTTGTTCTTTGTCGATATGAACCTGCCACCAGTCAAAATGTATTGAGCAGTCAGTGCTGTAAACAAATGCACAATGTTCAGGGCCAGACAATGTGTTTATTGCAAAAAATATTCCTGCAGAACAATACATAGACTGATGAACTTTACAAAGGTCTGCTGAAACAGCTGCATGTAGTGTAGTACAGTAAATACAGTAGTATACTGAACCTGTTCTCTTCTCTGAATGTCCTTACTATGGCGGACACAGAAAATTAGCTCAAATTGGGTTGCACTCTAAGTCCTGCTTCCTCATTGTCAGTGCAAGGACAAGAACATGAACCCGTCTTTGTCCTCCTCTTCCTCTTTCTTGTCCTCCTCCTCTTCCACCTCGTTTACTCACTCATCCTCTCACAGTTTCTTCTATCCATTCTCAGACTTTCTCATTCCCACCTTCAACAGCTTGTTTGCTATGGAAGAATTGTCCTGTCTTTAATCAAGAGTGTAGATTTTCAGTTTGAGAGCGTGATTTCTTTCTTTCTTATGCTCAGATTTATTCTCCTCGTGCACAGATTTTGTGCTCGCTCTCAGATTTCTGCTGCTTTCTTTCAAAATGTGTGCTTGGACTCAAACTGCTTGTGCTCACATTTCTTCTTCTTGGACACAAACATTTCGCTCGCACTCAAATCTGTCCTGTGCACGCTCACAGGACAGATCTCATGTGCTCGCACTCAGAACAAGCACGTCCTCTCAGGTTGAAGTGTCTGCTCAGACTGAAGGATGTCCCTCCCTGTGCTTAAAATAGTGTGTTTCACCAGCCAATAGGGAGACAGCTAAAGTGTAGACCAATCTTGGGTGCGTTCCTTCGCCCTTTTTGAGCACTCTGTAGGGGCGGGTATATGGTCTGTTTGTAAAACTGCTTCTCTCTTAAAATACACCAATTTACCATATATTGGTGTATTTAGGTTTTATTTTGTATTTGTATGTGCTCCTTCTCACACAGGAGCACACCCAAGATTGGTCCACATTGTGACCATTGTGCTTGTGTCACATCATTTGAAACAAGTGAAATCAGTTTTGAGTGGTTGTGTTTCATCAATGACATGTCTGCTCTGTTTGCATTTACACATTTGGATGACGTGCATTAGAGTGCAGAACGAGTTTTACTGAAAAAGTGAAATGGTTTGAGGTGACAACAGACTGCACAATTAGCTAATTAACTTTGTCCAGCCAATGGGTTTTAGTGTTTTAGCAATTGAGAAAAACTGTAAACATAATGGTAGATAAAATGACAGTGAATGTGTTCAAGTGCAAACACTTCTATATTTCAATTTTTTTGATGAGTGCCTTCATCAAGTTGTTGAGGTGCTTCAACTGAATTCTATTTTTTTTTCCAGTGACATTGTACTGGGTGATACTGTAATGTATTGTAATGTAATTGTGCCACTCCGTATCTACTGTGAGTATTTGCTATGTGAATGTCAATTTCAAGGTTTTTTTTTCTCACATGGGTAATATTTCCTTCACTACTCAATAAACACACAAAATCTTCACAAATATACATTTGTGGTAACTACTTACATACATGGCAGAGGAGAGAATAAAGTATCTGCTTATACTTTTATGCCTTTATAAGATATATAAACTAAGCTATAACAAACATTCTCAGACATGGCGGTTCTGTGGCAACTTGTTTCACAGCTTTTGTGGTAAGTTCTTGCATGTGACAACTTGCTCTAGTCTTATTGGCTTTCACTGTCAAGTTAAAATATAAAATATTAAATAAATAAAGACAATAAAGAAGAAAGAAAGAAGAGATGGTCAGGATCAGCACACAACCTGCAGAGATGCTTCATACTTATTCTGTAGGTGGAGAAATTACTGATGTGAAGTAACTTTTAGCTGACAACTGAACAGTGTGTGCTTCAGAGCAGAGACAGATGTAGATTATAATTTATGAGGCTACAAACCTGCATGTCTCATGAGGCAGTGTGTCTGACAGACAGGTAGCCTAACTGTAGTGATGTGTTGGCCTGTGTGCAGACAGTTAGGAAAGGTTGGACCAACTTCATTTCAAATGAGTAGGTATAACAACAGCCACACACACGAATGTTGGAAAACAATGTATTACTATTATTGTTGTTGTTGTTGTTGTTATGACTGAAACTATGGCACACATTTTAAAACTGTTTATTTAGTTTCTCACTTACACTTTGTGAAACCTCCTCTTTGGGCAGGGGGTTTTATTTTGAAAGGGGGGCCAGGAAATGGCAGTGTGTGGGAGTGTCACAGAGCGCCATAGTTAACGCCTTATGCGGCTTTCCAGAGCTGAACGGCAGACTGCAGACAGACGAACAGCTCGTTCATTAACCGTTCTCTGATCAGCTCCCGTGTGTGTCGGTGTGTGTGTACGGACTCATCGGTCATGGCTCCCCGCTCCCTGTGCTCGCTCTGCCTGCTGCTGGCTCTGCTGCTGCCGCTGGAAGGTGAGGCTCCGCTTTGTCCTGCACACCTCAGCACATCCACATGTTCTGCCTTTTGTGCCGCACTTTGATTCAAGGCCGAGTAACGGTGCACCGGCCTGGGAGCACACGTTCGAGATACCGAGAGCAGAGATCCACTCATTATGTATCCTCTCTGATTAATAATCATCTTTTCTGTGAATTATTACACCTCAAATGAAATTTAAGCTCAGTTTATTGGGGCTCCCTTTCCTCTCGGTCCGGGTTTTACCAGCTCATGTTAAGCAGCTGTAATAGATTGATTAATGAGTGATTACATTAATGATGATGTGGAGTTTGTTTCAATTGTTCCGGTAATTTCAGATATTAAAGATATTAAAGATCAAAGTCATGTGGCACCACCCAGAGGAACCTGTCTGTCTGTCTGTCTGCCTGTCTGTCTGTCTGGGTTACAGCTGTACATGCCATGCTGAAAATGATGTCACTCAGTGGTGATGATGCATATGAGAAGTTTCATTGTGTGTGTCACTGCAGCACTTTGACATATTCTGTGTGACTGAAACTGAAAAAAAAAAAAGATCCAGTCAGTGGTCGGCTAGAAAATGCAATGTGAATTATGCAAATGATATGCAGGTTATGTGAATTGATTTTTGGCTCGGGCTCGGCTTGGGTTTAGGCAGAATATTATAAATGGTAAGCCTAGACAAAGCATGACTTTGAAATTAAGGGTTGTCTTGAGGTTGATGTACAATTCTCTGTAGTTTGTGTGGAGAAAGACAGGAAGCAGGCTCGTCTGCACACATCTGCTGCAGCTCTCTGATCTTTCTATCCTCTGATAATGACTCTGATGCCTGCTGTCAACACAGACTATCCACTACCTGCACTCAAAAAAATTTAGTAATAAGAGTAACTAATACGATTTATGTAACAGTAGTAATAAATTCAAATTGACTGAATTCATTTTCACTGTTGGATTTGGGCAAACAAATTGGCCTCATTAAAATTGAAGACATAAACCTGGTTGCTTTCACTACACAGTAGTGTAGTAACACTACTGTGTAGTGAAAGCACATTGAGTTTATTAGTACTATTACATAAATCTTATTACTTGCTTCACATTAAGTTTGTTAATATTAAACCTATACTAAACTAGTAATTGAAATGCATAAGTCTGCATTTTTTTGGCCTTAATGTGTGTGTGCTCTGTTCTTCCCAAATTAAAATAAGTGAAGCTCAGAGTATGCAGCTCACTGGAATCATTTTACATGAGGTAACATGTGATCAGACCACAGTGCAGTGTGCTGAGGAATTCTGCCTCTGTAGGGATGCAGGAAGTAAGATAATGGAGCTCGTAGCAAATCTGACTTTCACACTCGAGCCCAAACGATTCATTTATGATGTGTTATTATAATATAATCATAAGGAACATTGCATCACGCCAAAGCAGACCTTAAAGAGTACTTTAACTTGTCCCTCCTGTAACCTGACCAGCCACACGTCTTTGTCGTCTTTGTCCCACTCATCTGATCTGCTCAGCTTACTTCTGTCTGACTCCACACCAACAGATTTGCAAAGGAACATAAACACTATAAAGACTTTTCACATATGCAGTAACACCAACATCTCTAAAAACCTCCAGCTGGAAGTCTGTGCAGGTTAACATGAGGAAGTGCCCTCTAGGGTGCATTTCCACCTTACAGGGTAATAACAGCTTTATGTCCTCTTAGCAGTCTAAGCAGTTTTATCTGAGCGCACCGACATGAAGAAACTATTGGATGTAGAGAAAGAAGTTGTTGAATGTGGCCTCCCTCTGCTGCTTCCCATGATAGCAGACTTTAATGTGGAACAGGTAGAACACTTGTGTCTTTAAAGGTGCTCAGTGGTCTGCAGGAATTTGCTAGTTTGAAGAACAACCAGTCCTTAGTTATGAACTCTAGTTTGACAAGTAACTATACACCACCATCTAGTGGCGTGGCATATTCACCTCCACGGCCTGTGCGGCACAGCCCTTCACAGTACATCAGAGATATTTCATTTCAGCCTGGGCGTGCAGGGGCGCAACAGGGGAAAGGGGAAAAAAGGTGGAAGAAAGCTGTCCACAGGGCCTACTGCTGATACATCAGTATTAACAATGTAGCACATGTAGTCACAGGTAGAGACTCTCATGGAATTGGGACAATGAAAGGTGTCAGACTTAGACTATAAGCTGACTTCACAGCTGTTTGATTTATTGATTTATTTTGACAATTTAGGTTTACTTGTATTTATTTAAAAATATATCAAAAATTCTATATCTGGATCTCTGTAAGGAAATGGTTCTTGGTATGTCAAAATGACGCCTGGCCTTATGTGTATCAGTTCACTCATTCACTCACAGTGTTAGTGACAGGGTTAGAAAGGCAACAGCTACCACTGTAGAAAGTCATTTGTAGGCAGAGGAGAGCATGTTGAGCTGTGGATATTGTCCCACACCACACCACACACACACACACAGAGAGAGAGAGAGAGAGAGAGAGAGAGAGAGGATTAGTGCACCATGGGCCCAGTTTAGCTCCGGCACTGAGCCATGAGTTTTGTGTGACACAGAAACCCCAGCGGGGAAACGGATCACTAAAATGCTCTCACATCCACAAAGTATAGGATGCTGAAATCAAAGGTTTCAACACATTCACACATCATGTATCATCTTTTAGTTTGATGTGTCAGATTCAGTGTAACATGTCTGCTTTCTCTGTCCACCCCGTGTGCTCTCTGGACTGTAGTCCTGTCTCAGGACCTGGACCTGGCTGATGCTCTGGGTGGTGACGATGAAATACGTAAGTACAACAGAACACTGTTGACACTGTCGAAACGTGCATCTGTCACATGAACAGAGATTTAAGGTCCTTCCATCCTCTGTATCTATACCTGACATATCATACTGTGCACACAGCGAATGACTGAGTATTAAGTCAAGCTTGCTGTTTGTGTGTACATCAGTGAAACACACTTCATTAAAAATCAAACAAACTCTTAATTATAAATGGAAACCAATGGCAACGTGTAACCTGCATTCAAAACATCCTCTGATGACTGACAGCAGGTAAGCAAAATCTTTATATGAGTGTATAAATATGATATACATAATTCATTTTTCACTCTCACAACAGCGACTGCTCCACCGAAGCCAGCAGCACCAGCAGGAGGAGCAGGAGGTAAGAAGCACATATCAGCTACTGTCACAATGATCCCTTTATTCTGTAATATATCTATAATAATATGCTTCAGTATTTCAGTGTGAAGCAGTTATCAAGACCAAAAAGACTGATAAGATTTGATGTATAAGTATCATTTGGCATTTGAACAGTGTAGTCTGGAGATACTCACTTGTTAAAAATAAGAAAATCAATAAGATAAAAAATATTCTTGATTATGGTTTGACTTCCTGACACTGTGTTATCTTTTGTAACTATGACAGCTTTTAAACAAACTGTATCATAACTGAAGTGAGTGGATTTATACGTTTAGAGGATTGTGATATAACACGGTGGTGCCAATGTTCTCTGCAGATTTTGATCTGGAGGATCTCCTCAACCTCGACAGCACCACCACCACCACCACCACCAAAGCCCCACCCAAGAGTGTGCCTAAAGTCCCTGCAGGGACAAAGGCGCCTAGCAAGCCCAAACCCAAGCCAGGTGAGAGAAAGCGCCTTCCTCTGTGTTTATAGTGTAGGTCTCATACTCAGACGTATACTCGCTCTCATATTACTAATAAACTTATAATACTAATAAATTATATTATAAATTATATATATATTATACATTTATATTATTATAAACAGCGTTGTGATCTTTTCTCATTTGAATCCAATGTTGTTAAACCTGATAATTATGAAATTCTGATCAGCCTCAGCTGCCTTTGTGTTTATTTGACCACACTGAAGTTAGCATCCAGTTCAAAGTGCAGCTGCTCGCATGGCTATCCACTTATACAGTGTGTACACAGCCATCGTAGTGAAAGCAACACATTAGTTGAGCAGCAGCATGTGAGTCCACACCGGATCCACTCAGTGCAGAATACAACACACATTCACTGTGCCAAACACACCAAAGAGAAGAAGAAAGACAGAAAGACAGAGACAGAAAAATATATAACATATGCATGACATAATGATCTGAAACAGATCCAGTATATGTGGGCACACACGTCCGCACAGTTCAACTTGATAAAATAGCTAAAGACAAAAAAAAAAACACACATATAAGCTAACTGTGTTTGACTCTTTTTTTGTTACTCTCTCAGCTTTGCTTTTGATTTGATTTTGCAATAACATTGATCACCGACCTTTTAAACCTCTACAGCTGGAGATGGCTTTGACCTGGCTGATGCCTTGGACCCCAACAATGACATTGGTGGCAAGGATAAGAACAAGGGGCAGGGAGGTGGGTGGGAGTGTCTCCTGAAGGACTAGTCCTTGTAGCTATTAGTTTGGTAGCACTAAATCATCACTGAAAACATGTATTACATTTATTAAGTGAAACAATGTAATAAATATGTGCAGTGTTTGAATTAAAGTCACTATGTGTAGAATATGAACATTTCATCATAATCTGGTCATATACAAGTTCTACACACAGAGGCTTTAATAGACATGCCAGTGTTACACTGAACCCTCTCCATTCTGAATATATCCATTCATCTCCAGTGGGTACTTCTTATTTTGCCATCACATGACTTCTTACTTCTTCTCACTTGTGTCTTATTTAAGTTCTCCCAGATCTATACTCTCCCGTTTTCTTTAACTTATTTATTTTTGCATGAAACAGCTTTCAGGATGTAGTTTTTGTCCAAACTGGAGCCACCAACCATCAAAATATATTCTTCTTATTATTATTAGTCTGTCTCATGTATACATGTGGAGTATGGTTTGCATCACATTAACAACCCCATATCTGTACAAAGTCATCACTGTGAGTGTGGTGTGCCTTTAAGCAGCTTCCTTTCAGTGACTTCATCGTGGAGTGACTTCATTCTTCATCCTCAGTGTGGTGATCTCGTCTCGTCTCGTTTCAGGTGAATTTTCTGACAGTGATCTGTTTGATGTCAGTAAAGACGACACCTACAAACCTGACAAAGGCAAAGGTAACGTCTGCACCTTTATAAATCAACCATGTTGTTATAGAATTCAGACACATGTGATCATCTGTGGTTGTGTTTTCACAGGTGGACATCCAAGTGGCGACAATGACCAGATTAACCAGTATGATGACAACAATGGTGGGTTTACAGTGTCTTTTGTTTGTTTACAAAACGTCTGTCTTTCTGGCTGCCTGAGCGTAATGTGTGTGTGTGTTTTCAGAGACAACAGCGGAAGTGGGCACCATTGCAGGGATTGTCAGTGCGGTTGCCATGGCGCTGGTGGGTGCAATCAGCAGCTACATCTCCTACCAGAAGAAGAAGCTGTGCTTCAGTATACAACGTAAGGTTTCTACATGACAGTCATCAGCAGTCAGTGTACAATGACCAAAACAGAGCTGAAAGGATACAAACAGGACTCCAAATCAATGCTTGTGGTGCTGTCTGTCTGCTGCATGTGTAAATATATAACTGTTTGATAATAATGTGTCCACAGAAATCAGTGGAACACTGGACAGTGAGAAACCAATAAGGAAGGGCCTGATAATGAATTCAGTGAAGTTTGTGAATAAGTCTGAATGGAGGACTGTATAATAGATAAAGATGATGCAAAGTGAGTGGGAGAATATATACTATATCACACTCAGCCCCTAAAGTTCTGCAGTTCTTCTGCAGCTGGACATTTGATCATGATCAGAACATGATCCTACAGCTGTTTGTACAGCAGCTCATTCAACACACACCCAGCTTAGTGTTGGAGGTGTGGCAATGCAAATGAAACAGCATGACCCTCCCTGCTCTGCCTATGATTGTCCACTACTTGTTGCCTAGGGTACCTGTGGCTCGGAGGTAGAGCGGGTCGTCCACCAATCAGATGCGGCTCGATCCCCTGTGCCGAAGTGTCAGAGTTTAACATGAGTTCCTGAGTTCACCTCAGGAACTCATGTTAAAGATGAGAAATATTTATTTATTACCAACTGATAAAGATGATCAACATTATGTTGATGCTGTAGCTTGCTAACATACTGTATGAGCTGTACAGAGTTTACATTTTCAAGTTTAAAGTTCATTTTAAACATGGCAATAAGATTTGAGTGAATGAGTACAGCCTGTCCCACTCACTCTAAACTGTATGAATACTGCTGACTCTGAAACACATGAATGAAACACATTACAGACTGTTACAAAGTGTAGTAGTAGTAGTGAAAACCTTGTTAGTATCAGTGGTAGCAGCAGTAGTAGCACAGTACTTGTATATGTTGATGCTCCCTGATGTGTTGTTGTGTTGTAACAGAGAGCCTGAACACTGACATGGTGAAGGCTGAGAATCCCGAGGCTGTGGTGGCCACAGAACCACAAGGTGAGCACACAAGGTGGTGTTCTGTTTTCTGTGTCCATGCATGAAGCACTGTCCTGGATTCCAGAGCAGAGCGTCATAATGACAGAGATGCTCATTGCTCTGTACAGACAACTGGGGAAATCTGAAATAGCTGAACTACAAGTGAACAAGGAGCACTGTCTTGTGTCTTTTACATGAATAGACGTCCCATTATATCTCATCTGAATGGAATACAGCAGTTCTGTTTCCCTCTTGTGGCACATAGCAGATTATTTGTTATAAATCAGAGGAACTTCAGAGCACGACTGCCTAGACTTTTTGGCTCATAACGTAATGATGGGCCATGGGTCAGAAGCAAAGATGTCTTTGTATTGTTAAAATACAAAATGGTTCCCTTCAAATGCAAGTGTCACTCTGCGTGCTGTGCTCAGATTATGAAAAATAATATAGAATTTTGTCGATGAATGAAGCGCTATCTTTTGCTTTGTCTTTCAGTCCAGCAGACTCTCCTGGAGCCGCCCAACGCTGAACCCCGCACTGAAGAGAATGCTGTGTAACACACTCACACACACACAAAGGTCCCCCACCGAACCCCTCCTGCACACACACACACACACACACACACACACACTAGCACCCACACACATGCACACACACACAGCCATGCTACAGGATAGACTGTCTGTTGTGTAACATGCGCCTCTGTGCTGCAGAGGTTGGGATTTGTAGTCCATCTGTGTTCTCTGCTGTAAACATGGCTGACAGTGTGTGGAACCTTGCCAAATGTTATGTTTGTATTGTAATTTATTGTTTACTGTTTGAACACTACTAACAATGACAGTTTATAGTTCTCAGCATGCAGCCTGTGATTTGTCATTTGTCACAGACTTCCATTCAAAGGCCTGCAGCAGCTGAAGTATTGTGATGAAAAGTGCAATCCTTTATTATCACAGCTAAGCATGTACTCATAGAACTGAAGGTCCATCATGTCATTATGATGTTGACAAACAAAGTGAATATCTCTTATTCCTAAAAAATGTGATATTTTGATTTAATTTATTACTGCGTTATAATTATGAGGTCATAATCAGTGATTACTGTATGCTTTTCCTTTGATGAATAATCAGGGCTTATTGAAGTCTCCCAACAGGTTGTATTAGATTTTGACACACTTGGTACATATATTGTCCTTTAATGGGCTCCACTACTACTGTGAGTACTGTGGAGTAACTGGAGTTGCTGCAGGTAACTAACTGTTTACGTCATGTGACATCATTAGTTCCTACATGCTAATCCATCTGCACCCTCCTCACGTTGTCTGTCTTAATGTATAAAGTTGCCTTATTCAGATTTGGATCTTTTTGCAATAGTAAAAATAAGGCACCTAAACATTTCTGTCTACTTACAACCTGTGACTTTTTATAGTGTAAATAGCCTAATATTTAAAAAAAACACTGTTTTTTCAACTAGCCTTTAATGACAACACCCAAATGAAGGAAGCCTGGAGAAGCTTGGGTTTGTGTCAGTGAAGCATTCATCAACTTCTTTGTACAGGGCTGACTGGTTGAAGAGTTGAAGAAGAAAAAGAGAAAGTTTGGTCCAGTTATGCTCAGAGTTCAGGTAGCACCAAACATGAAACTTTAGAATGGACTCACCGTGCTTGATGTAGCATAGAAGTGCTGCTCAAGTCTTAACATGCACAGTGTGTATCGTCTCTTTTTGTGCTCGTTTGAATTCTCAGTGGTGAGCTGCTTGGAAAAAGAAAACCTCAGCACTTCCAGAGAAAGCAGGCTGTGACGAGGCTAGTGGACAGGCAGAAAATGTGACTTTTGTTGAAGATACAATAGACATGAGCTAATGTTGTTTGTACTATGTTTTATTGTGTTAGCTGTGAGGTGCCAGTATGTGCAGGAGAGTGCAAGTTTATCTTTATCCCATGGTGGCCATTTTGAATTGATATTGTGAGGAAAACTGCTGACATAATGCTTTTATACATATGCCAGACAGATTTGAAACAGCACAGAGCAGGCAGATATCAGCCAACAACAGAAGAGCAGTTTTCATCCTGTGGAGTGTATCCTCCTGTATCCTTAATGCCTAACAAACACGTTCAATGATCATCAAACATTAACAAAGCTGTTCAGACCCGATGGCACATTGTCACATTTCTTCTCTTGTGCGTTACTGCCACCAACTGTCCATCTGTAGAATAGCAAGAATGTGGCGCACATAAGCAGCATGCAGGGACACATTCTCCACAGCAACACTGAAAACGCCACAGAGTAGCCTTAACTGGATTACTGACCAATAATTGGTATTAAATTGCACCAGATAAGAGAATATACAGTGTATATGATTCATAATTTGATTATTATATTATTGAATTTAAAAAGTTGCATACTCAGCCATTTCAAATTTGTTAAATAAAAAAAAAAGAGTTTGTACTACAGAACTATAAAGTGGGTGTGACTGTCTCATCCAACAGAGTGAACCCTGTCGCCTTTTGGTGGACTTCAAAATGGCCACCAGCACAGCAAGATTTACCAGAGTGGGAAAGTGTTTTTTGTGATAGCTGCGTGAAGTCAGGGAGGAGTTTGAATGAGGCGGCACTGCCACAAAGACGATACTGGTTGTGATAATATGCATTTGAAAAAAAATTAGAAGTATGTTTTAGTCGTGTAGATGAAATCAGCTTCAGTAGTTAGCTTTAGGATGTTGAATAGTGTGAGGACAACAGCTTTTGAAAAGTTGTGGTGGTTGTACATATTACTGTGAGCAGTCCTGTGTTTGTATTACTAGCAGTGCGTAAAAGCATAAATATGCTTCATATTAATCTATACTCTTAGGTGTGTATGTGCGTGCGTGTGCGTGTGTTTACACTCTTCACCTGCTCTTTTTACACTTTGTACCCAACTTAACCTTTCTTAATAACTTAGCTTAACGTTTTGTAGATAGTTACTGCTTCCTGGTAAGTGAGCTTGTTCTGTACGTTTTCTTAATGACTCGGCAGTCTTGCGTATTCCCGAGTGAGACAGCTTTTATTTGGGAGACTCGGGCTTCCCCTAAAATCATTCACTGTCTTCTGTCTGTTGTTGTAGAGCACTGCTCAGAGTGAGACTTACTGAACCTTCTGTGGTGGACTTCAGTGATCTCATAGTCTAACATTAGACAAAGTTATTACGGCACATTCACATCATGTATAATGGAAGGTGGCAACAAGAATGTACAATTATATGTTTACAGTTGGTTGTATGAGGGTGAAAATATACCGTGCGTATAGCTCGGAGTTTCCTAGTCACAGTTATGACTTGGACTCATTGCATGGTTCTGGCGCTGGTGTTAAACATGTGATTTCAGCTAATGCTTGGACCCTCACGCGCCTCTTGAAATGCATATAGTTTGTTGTTGTTGATGATTGGTTCATTACCCCCCCAAGCCATTTGATTCCTCTTCTACTGCCTTTACACTGCCAACCAGAAGCCTAGATATTTTTAAGAAGGTAGAAGAAGCAAACAACACATGGATGTGGCATGATCACTGATTGGTAACCTGGTTAACTACCATCATACATTGTTGAAAACCTGAGTATTGTCTGATAGGATAGTCTGTATCTACACAGAGGTGCATGAAGGATTTTGGAATTTGTCTCTTGGGTTTGAACTCTCATCACATCATATAGTGATACAGAAGGATGGTGTTGCATGAGCTATACATGTTGGTACATGTATACATGTTGGCCTATACAATGAGTGTGTTACATATCTGACAGATGCAGTGCAGTCCTATATGAACTGCTCGACATGAGTTGCCTTGGAGAATCATACACTTCTACCCACAATCCCTTTGTCTCACTCCTTCTCCAAAAGTCCCAAAACACTCACTAGTCAGTCTTCTTCGTATGACACTGTTATTAGAGGCTGGTTGTGCAAATACACTGCAGCGCAGGCTCGTGCTAACGGTAAATAAAAGTTCAGGTAGTCCATGTCAGCAGGACATATGAAACTTTGAGTACAAACCCTGTGCTTTCTCCAAAACTTTAACTCTCATTAACACTCATTTTGTAAGCAACATTTAGTGATGAATCTGGCAACAACAGATCTACATTACAATATAAAGGTAACATGTTCAAAGGGGGGGTTATCTCTTTTTGTTGTTCATTCAAGAGGCCAGAAAGACCCCCATGGCCAATGTCTCACAATCAAATTCCCAAATAATGAAAGTGGTATGTGCTTCAAGAATATGACATTAATCAAGCTCTACTGATTTTAGGGCTCCACTCTTTACGTAGAACAAACACTTGTAGACTTGCCAACTTTGCTTGCAGATACCCAGTGTAGTATAAACATAACTGTGTCTGTAATTCACGAGACATCGTGGATTAGCTGACAGTGACAGATCTTGTGCAACCAGACCTTGAGAACAGTTGCCAATGCTGAAACTTGGTCATCTGATTGATACTAGGGACTGTTGAACAAGTGTGCAATCTTTATGACTTAATGAGACTTTATGAAACTCAATCTGTTTTTGGGCGCTTTTACATTTTCTTAACATGCTTTTTGAATTGAATTAGTGTGTGCCCAGGGACTGCTGATGGTGATGGAGGAACAGACTGATTTGCTCGCCTTGTAAAAATTGTGCATGGATAGCCTCTCTGCCCTGTCAGCTGTAATTCAAATGGTGCTTCTCTCTTTGCCTTATACCTTGCACAGTCCCATAGGGACATGCCACAGTACTCATCTCCAACCTGCTACAGCTGAGTATGGAACATCCACAGCTTTCAGCTCCTTTGGGTGGTTGTCTTGGAAAACAGGAGGGCGACTGGTCGCAGCACCCAGAGGACTGAAAGGCATGCTCAGGCTGCTGAGAGCTGAACTTCACACGAATCAAACACAAAACAAACAAACCTTTCCGTTCACTGAATGTATCGAGTATCAAGCAAAAACCTTTGGCATGTAGCAAAAATACAAATTGACCAAATATGTAGCATTGATTGAGATTGACTTTGTCTTTATGTATTGAGACTGAAATATGTTTGTAAGAAAAAGGCTGTGAGGGGAAAGGATTGAATCAGACCTGATCTGAATGTTACACAGACACTGTCTTCAGTGTTTCAAACACAGAATTTGAATTAAAAAAAGACTTGATGTATTAGATGAGATGAAGTGTGTGAGAATGTTTTTTTACGGCCATGAGAAAACAATACAGATGCACCTGATAGAATCGCGGCTCACACAGATGCCAAATGTCTGAATGACTCTGCTCTACTATACTATACTAGAGTCCCATGCTGCTGTTTGAAGCTGGTTACCAGACTGTATAGACGATACAATGGCAAGGGGAACATCGGTACAAAGCTGCTGCAGCCCTGCAACTAACAGCTCCTTTGTAAAGTTGGAGCTGTTATATAAGATAATGTACAGTCGTGTGTGACATTGTGTACACCCCATGAGAATAGATAGATAGATAGATAGATAGATAGATAGATAGATAGATAGATAGATAGATAGATAGATAGATAGATAGACAGATAGACAGATAGACAGATAGATAGACTGGTGGGGGTTCTCGCATAGGTATGACTCTATTTTGGTAATGGGTCATACTTTAAGTTGGCAGGACAGAAGGAAGGTGTACGCAGTGCCAGAGCCAGAAAGGTCCACAGGTGGTGTCACTAGATTAGGTGTAGGGCCATGCAGGTCTGGAAACTGGGGTGGGGTTTACAAAGTGTGCTTTCACACAGCACAGTCACTCACTGTGTGATACTATCATTACACAAGTGCTGTTTTAAATGCTGCACCAGCACTGCAAAGAGAAATGATCATGGCCATTAAAGATAAACGCTGGCTTACAGGAGCACTCCACTCTGTAACGACAGAACAAGGCATCATGTATTAGAGATACAGTTCATTCAAATGAAACCCATGGTGCCTTCACTGCCCCATCGTGTGACAAGTAAACATTATAGTAAGCATTTGAACTTTTTTCTACAGTTTGTCATCATGCTAAATTCAAAATGCTTCCACGCGTTCTTCAGATAGTTCTGTCATAATTATTCGTTCTGCACCACTGAAGAAGCAGTGGTCAGACGACACATAAAAACTAGGATGTTTCTGTTCGCCTCCACCAGTTTAGTATTGCACTTCAGTAAGGAGGACAAAGTCAGAGTCAGATTACATAAAAAAATGTTGATTTCCCGCCCAAAACCTGCAACTTCGTAGAGTCCATGATAAAAGCAGAGGTGTGCCCTTTAAGCCTTTCTGCAGCCAGCCTCGATCTTAAGAATTGTAACTGTAGTAGTGCAGCCATTAGCTCACTTTGTCCTTCCTTGCCCTCCAAACTGTGCACCGTGTCTGCACCGTGTTCTATGACAGCTGTCCTCTACAGTGAGGACAGGCATGTGACTGTCACTGTGTCATGCAAAGCCAGCCAAAATCTTCAGTGCTCACTTTTTTGATGACGATAAGGTCAGAGCTCAAACGCTCTTAATGATTTAATATTCTAGGGCTGGCTTTGTGAGGATATCTGTCACATACAACACATGCACACCTCTCCAATATACTGTTCTCATACATATACACACTTTGATGCATGCTTTTCTCTACATACTGTAAACTCAGTTACTTGTAGCTTACGAGAATTAAACTCTGTGTCTTTCTGACAACTGAATGTTGAACAGTCTTCACTGCTTGAAGTGTAATAGTGAACTCTTCTTTTTCTCTTATTCCACTATGATAACTCTCTGGCAATATGTTACAGGTACTTGTTACTAATATGAAACAATAAAAAACATTTTAAAAGACAAGAACCAGAATGGAGGTTTGCTTTTTTTTTTTTAATGGAATGTCAGAAGTGGTTATGGCTCATTAGGGGGTAAAAGGTTTCTCACATAATTAGACACAGACATAAATAAAGACGATTCACATGATCTCCTGTCACAGTGGGATTTAAAAGTGATGTTGCATTAGAATAAAGGGAATATCATTACACTGTAAAAATACAATGATATGATATAATAAGCCTCAACTGATCCAGACTGACCTGATGTCTACAGAGGATTGGTTTGTTTAATCTCAGATGAAGTTATTATAAATGAAGGCAACATGATCATGTGATCTCATCATTATTGGCTGAGTTCTGATCATATGATGTCATAGACAGTATTTTCAGTGCAGTAGTTACTTTAAAGCTGAGAGACCTGAATCCTAAAACACATTCAAGAACGGGCAACGTTTAGCTCATAGAGCCGCCGCCCCATATGCGAAGGCTCAGTCATCTCTCTCTCCCCCACATTCCCGTCCCCCTTCAGCTGTCTCTATCAAATAAAGCTCGAAAAGGCCCAAAAATAATCTTAAAAAACAAAAAAACACACATTCAAGATTAAAGATTAGATTGATTGTATACACAGTGCAGCCAAATCCATATCTGTGGCTCAGAGGTAGAGCGGGTTGTCCACTAAACAGATGATCGGCGGTTCGATCTCCTCCAGTCTGCATGTCAAAGTGTCCTTGGGCAAGATACTGAACCCCAAATTGCTCCTGAAGGCTGTGCCATTGGCAGTTGGCAACTTGCATGGCAGCCAATGCCATCAGTGTGTGAATAGGTGAATGAGAAAATTGGTGGATGAGTGGTCAGAACACTGGAAAGTCCATTTACTTTTTTTTTTTTTGTTTGGCTATTTTTGATGTAAACTTTTGATTTCATCATTTTGTGATGATTGGAATAAAAAAGAAATACACCTTCATGATTTTTCTCAATATTTTCCATGCACTCAGGATAAAATTACATAACATTTTTTAATTTTAAATAACTTGATAAAAATATGTGGAACCTGTTGACAAAATAAATGTAATCAGCATTTCATTTTTCTTTTCAGTGTGGTAACACAAAGCATCACCCACATGGAGTGCTAAAACACCAGTCATTATATTTGGGTGCCTAGCAGCGAAGCCATTTTGAATTTTATCAAAAACCTTCAAAAAGCATTTCAGGTCGCGCAGATTGTCCAATTTCCACGAGACTCGACACAGAATCTTCAGACCAATCCGCACAAAAGTTATCACATGGATTTTTAAATTTCGTTTTGGTTTGTGAAGCAGCCAATCAAACTCAGCAGTGACGCCACCAAACAGGAAGTGGGGCCATATCTCTTGATGTTTTGACTTCAAACTTCTAAGACAGAATCATGACCACTTCTTTGAGAGGCCCAAGCATTTATAATAATAATTATAGCACCTTTAATGGTTTTATCAAAAACCTTCAAAAAGCATTTCAGGTCGCGCAGATTGTCCAATTTCCACGAGACTCGACACAGAATCTTCAGACCAATCCGCACAAAAGTTATCACATGGGTTTTTAAATTTCGTTTTGGTTTGTGAAGCAGCCAATCAAACTCAGCAGTGACGCCACCAAACAGGAAGTGGGGCCATATCTCTTGATGTTTTGACTTCAAACTTCTAAGACAGAATCATGACCACTTCTTTGAGAGGCCCAAGCATTTATAATAATAATTATAGCACCTTTAATGGTGCTATAATTAGCAAAAATGGTAAAGGACTGTGTCATACATGCATAAAGATTTGGTGGCCATTTTGGATTTAGTCAAATACACACAGTCAAACACACACAGAAGGATGATTACAGAGGGCACACACTTTGTTTGATTTACATGAAACTTGATGGATATGGTCTTCAGACAATGGCTGGCTGATGGTTGAAGTTTCATCTCTGAACTCCA
Source organism: Nibea albiflora (assembly GCA_014281875.1). Lineage (NCBI taxonomy): Eukaryota > Metazoa > Chordata > Actinopteri > Sciaenidae > Nibea > Nibea albiflora. The sequence goes on from CM024809.1 coordinate 18,253,479, forward strand.
AACTCTTTTGCTGTAACAGCCAATCCTGTCTGTTAGTATCTGTCTGCCAGTCAAAGAGGGAGGACATCACAGTCCATCATAAACATGTCCGAATGTGTGAATGGATGGTTTTTAAACCTGCTCCTTTCAATCAATGAATCCACACACATGTCAGAAAGACTAGAGCTACACACACACAACAAAAACACTGTTTTTACTGTAGTAAAACCACTTGAATTTCTAATCAAAGTGGTCAGCAACAACACACACACACACACACACACACACACAGAGAGGAACAGTGACAGAGTATCTGATGAAGAGGAACAGGTTCATGATTTGGACTCTAAAGGTTTCTAATCTGATGCAGAAGATAAAGTGAGATAAAGTGAGTGTGTGAGAGAGATGCAGTTGTTTTATTTCAACACTTCAGTCATCTGTAACATGTCACTGGCAGCCTTCTCAATAAGAGCCCTGAGACGCATGGGAGCAATTCTTCATAGAAAAATAAAAACACTAGATAAAACTAGTTGATGAAGTGATGTGATGATCATGTCGGGTGAACTGGCCTATCTCAATGTTTAAATAATATAAATAAAAGGGTTAGTTCACAGACAGATACTTTGTAATACTTTCTATAAGTACTTTCAGATCGCTTTCATTTGCTAAAATTTAGGAACGTTAATATAAAACCGTAAACTGTTATCCTCACTATGTGGAGTAACTGCATGCATTTAACTGCGTGTGAGTGCGCACGTGTACGTCTGTGTGTGTGTGTGTGTGTGTGTGTGTGTGTGTGAGTGTGTGTGTGTGTGTGTGTGTGAGTGTGTGTGAGTGGCAGATAGTGATGTGTAAGGGTGTTTCTCATGTGTGTGTTAGACAGCAGTGTGCAGTGGAGTCCCTGTGGTGTGTGTGGGGGAGTGGGAGTGTTCAGATGAGGAGGACAGGGAGTGGGAAGAGGCCTCTCTCTGCAGCTCCTCCACTCTCCTCTGGAGCTCTGCTCTGAGGATCAGCAGCTCCTTCAGGGTCTGGTGCACGGGCACCTGAAATAAACCATCACAGCGTCAGTAACACTCTGCATAAGTCACTCCAGGCACACTCCAGGCAAACCATGACTGACTGCGTCTCCATAACTCTATCATTTCATAAGTTTTTCAGAAGAAACTGTAATAACAAATAAAGAAAGGTTTGTTGTGACTAAAGCTGGAAATTGCAAGAAAAAGGCATCATGTTATGACCATTCAGTTTAAGCAAGAAAATGAACTGATTATTCTTTTTGTCACTCTTCTGCAGATTAATATGACAGTAAACTGAATATCTTTGGATAAAAATTGTGTTGGGCATTTTTTTTAATGAACCAAATGATTGAACACAAAAATAACACTTTTACAAATAAAAGCCTGAGTGAATAAAGCATCATATCAAAGACTGTCTGCAGAATATGAGAGTGAAGTCATTTTACAAGAAAAGAAATTTAATTGAATTTAATTTGAAAAAAAAATCTTCTTGTTATTGATTCATTGTTTCTTTGATCAGACTGACTTCCTGTTTTTAGCTGGTAGGATTAACTCCAAACCTCCACCAGCCTTCATCACCACATATTTGTATTCTGTGTGTGTACTTTATGTAGTCCTGCCTGCATTAAGTTTTATGTTTCATGTAGCACTGTGGTCCTTTGTTTCATGGTGTACTGTGTATATTGCTTGAAATGATAATATTGATAATTGACTAGAGCAGCCACAGAGGTAGGGTACCTGTGGTCTCATGTGTGGGTTCCAGCGGGCGTAGTAACTGCTCCACAGCTCCAGATGTCTGGAGGAAACCAAAGGATATAGAACATGGTGCTTGTAGTCCACGTAGAAGGGATTGGTGAAGTCTTCAGGTTGGCTGGAAGAGGACAACAATTAACTGTCAGGGAATCAACACTCAGTCATCCTGATGTGGTTCAGTATATCTCACCTGTTAATGTAGGACCACAGGGACACCGTCTTGATCTGCACCTCCTACACACGACACAGGAAGAGTTTCACGTGACTTGACTACCTTAACTACTTGACTACCTTAAACAGAAAGAATGGTACAAACCTTGGCTGACCTCTCCTGCTCACTGTTATACAGGAATGTTCCAAACAGACAGCTATAGAGGTGGTCCAGCACTGTGATGAGGAACAGCTCATTGAACTCAAAGGCTGCTGGGAACTGCAGGAACAGAAGTGATCATCAGCAAAGAGTGATGGAAGCATTGGCTTCATGATTGGCTGAGGGTACAAAATGGATTTAGGTATATTGTGTCACGGTGATACTCCTCAGATCAAGTCTGACCTGTCGAGTCATCTGCCAAACACAGTCGATGAACTGGACGAAGAGAGGCGAGCGCTCTGAGTTAGCGTGGTTCTCGTCACCATGGCCCACGCGCTACAACACAGAAAACAAAGCAGGGCTTTTCTATGTGTGTAAAAATGATGACACATGTGCAGTCTGTATGTCATACTACAGTCACTCTTCTAACGTGTAGCATCAGACATTAGACTTAGAATTTTGGTTCCAATTACTGTTTATTTGTTAGACGCAGAGAAAGTGAACAGATGGCGTGCAAGTGCTTTGCAGGTGACACCGTCTGTGATCTATTCAAATTTCAAGGCCAGCATGGTTACCACAGCATTCTGCATGCACTTTGAGTTTAGTTTAGTTATCATTTGTTTTTTAACAGGACAATGACTCCATCACTCTTCTTCGCGTAGCCTTACACAGCCTTGAAGTGTGTTTGGAGTGCAGCAACAGATGATTGCATGTTGAGCCACCATGTTTCTACAGTAGCCCGGAACAGGCAATCTATACACTAGTTCTAGGTAGGAACTCACAGCCACTGTAATTTCTTCTTCACACTCAGATTACAAGAGTACTGGAAGTGGAGGGGGCTGTCATGCAACTAAATCCTACACACTGGTCCTGAATGAAAAAATGAGGGAAAAAACCTGGGATGTTTCCAGCCCGGATTTTCTGATTCAATGCTGTATCCATAACTGTGTTTATTTGTATTTTCAATCTTCTGTGTACTGTGATACAGTACAAACTGTACAGGTAAGTGTGCTGGTTAAAAGCTGTTTTGTTTTCTTAGCATTCAAGCAAAGAGAACTTGTTTCCTTACGGCAGCAAACTTATGTCCAAAACTGATCCACTCCTTCTCCACCAGAACCTGCAAACAAAAACACACATACAGAGTGTGTTATTCGTTGTACAGATAAGACTACACTATGTAGCTGACACCGTGGTGTAGTGTGTGACCTGGAATCCTCTGAGAGTGCGGTAGTGACTGTCCAGCATCAACATGGCCAGAGAGGTGAGCTGAGCGGTTCTGTCCCAGCCGTCACTGCAGTGAACCACCACTGACGTCTTCCCAGATTCCAACTTATCGGCCATCTTTGCTGCTCCTGCTAATAATAGCTAGACACACACACACGATCAACAAAAGCCTGTGTTGCCAGTATAATATATAGATGATAGAACCTTCTGCAGCTAATAGCTTAATAATGATTCTTTATATTTAGAAGTGACAACTGTGACAGCTGGATTTACCCGTATGTACTCCAGCCAGTGTGTCTGGTCAATAGCAGAGTGCCAGTGGGCTTCATCTATCGTAGGATAAACCACATCCTTCATCTTCCTCAGAGACTCCCTCATCACGTGGATGTTGGGGATTTCCAGGAAGTTCAGCTCCACGTTTGGGTAGAAACTCTCACTTTCAAACCCGCCATCCTTTGCCTGGATGTGTTGGAGGTGTCAGAGTGCAAAACAATGGAACAACATCTGTCAATGTGTAATATGAAGGTTAGAGAGAGAGAGAAGCATGTCGCAGTCGCACCTTGTTGGTGACAGCTACACTGCTCTGCCGGGCATCAAAAATGGTGAGCTTGTGGGACTGGGCATTGGCATCCATGATGATCTGGAGGAAGCGTTCATCCTCTTTACAGCGACGGTCTGATGGTCCGACTAATGGCTGGCTGCAGCGTACGATGGTGGCCTGAGACTCTGGGTGAATCCAGGACAGGACCTGCGGGAAGAATATGACCAGTTCAGGACCAGGAAGACAGCATGAGGACACATCACACACACACACACGCAACACACCGTAATTTGCTTTGACTCAATCCCACATACACTGTCATTGCCCAAATCCAACCTTAAAGTAGTCCAAAACAAATGCACTATTTCCTGAAAGGCCTAATTTGTGTAGTGTTTTTAAAAATGTGTGTCTTCAGTTACACTTCATGGGTTTGGAGCTGAGAGACACAGACAGGAAGCCAGTGTTGACAGGTCATGTACGGCATCTGTATTAAACTAAGACTGTTTTATCTAGTACATTTAAAAAGCCATAACAATATGGTTGCTGACAGATGATCTCTCACGGTCACATGGTTCTCGGACTGACCGGTATGCGGTGCTTGGCTCTAAACACAGCCACTCGTTTGATATCTTCATCTGTGATGTTGGTGGGGATGACCAGGATGGAGGGATAGGTGTCACACAGCTCATAGGAGCTGTTTATCTTACTGATGGTCCAGCTTTCATTAGGGAGACCCTGAAACACAAGCAAGCACAAAGAAGAAAGCATTGGAAGATGCTTCTTTTCTAAATCGCATTGATCTTGTGTTAGTGGTACACTTACCTGCCGTCTGTACTCTGCAGTCGGGTCATACACCTTCCAGCCATCCACAGGAAACTGCTCCTTGTACAGGAAGGCAAACAGAGGCTGCCAGAGGACGACAGGACAAATGTTAGCGTTCACTCATTATCCAGCTGAAACAGGAGTGAAGTGTGTGTGAAGAATTTCATATTTACGCTGCTGATATCAATTAAACATTCTGTGTATAGCCTTTTTATCCAATGACCTGTTTCTTCATCAAATCATTTATTGACAATTTCTTTCAAATAATTGATCAATTGTGCAACTATACACTGCAATTCAATTCAATGGAAACAGCCGGTGTTGTCATTCATAGGGGGACCAGTCACAACAAGTGTGTGTGTGTGTGTGTGTGCGTGTGCGTGTGTATGAACACATCTGAGTGAGACTGACCAGGCTGTGAGACAGGGGGAAGGCATGCTTGGCCAGCACCTCCACCACGTCCGGATGGTTTTCCTCTGTTTTATAAGCAAACCTGGGACTCCTCATGTCCTGATGCAGGGGAAACATTTGAAGAGATGTCAACAGAAAGTGCAGGCACTGAAATGATTCAATAAATTCTCTGATCCCACCTTCTCCCATGTGAGAGCTTCTTACTGTTATTGTAAACTGAGTATCTTTGTTTATGACAGAAGAGGTGAAAACATTTTTAAGAGGCCGAAGTGCCACTACTCTGTGTTAGCTATGCAGCTCACTGATTAGGTAATGACATATGGTTCATTGCTAACCAACAGCTACGACCTAGGTTAAGTCAACCTCATAACTAACGTTAGTCATGGAAAGACACTATAGCTTGTGTTTGGAGTGCAGCGAGAGCACTGGAAGCAAACATGAATGCTAGTTTAGAACATGGGTTAGTGTAGCACTTCAGCCTCTTGTGGATAAATCAGTAACCAGCCATGGTCATTTCATGGCCAAACTGTTTCAACTGTTTGTGTGAAAGTTTGAGTGTGTGTGCTGTGTGTCCACGTGTGTGTTGTGTGTGCTTGGTACCTTGCAGACCAGTTCCAGTCCTTTGGTGTTCTCTCCCTGGTTGGGAACGCTGATGGTCTCGAGTCTGCTGATGACTCCCAGGTTCACATCAAGAATGAATGGAGACTCCTGGAAGCACACAGAGGAACATGAACATGAACACACACACACACACACACACACACACACACACAGTAAAGAGGACGGTGAATTAAAGACTGCTGAATGAGATGTGACGTACCCTTTCCACACTGGTGAAGTATAGTTTATAGTCTGTGATGGTCAGGGTTCCATTAACCAGACCGCTGAATGGACAGATATACATCACGTCCTTGACTGCATGTCACACACACACGCACACAGATTAATTTGCAAATAAGTCAATTCAGCCTGATGCTTTAAATAAAAGAAAATATTAAATATTAAGTACAAGAAATCATACACACAATGACTAATGAGTCATTTACCTGTAGTCTGCATGGTCTCTCCTGGAAGCAGGGGAACCTGATTCTGGAACATTCTGACCTGTGCCCCGTATCTCAGAGCTGAAAGGTTCTGTATGGAACACAGAGCAGTGAGTGGGACCACAACAGCTCCACCTGCACCACTGACATTTCTGTATCTATTGGCAGATACACCCCCGCCCTCATGAACCAGTTCTTCATAAGTTGGACACAGTTTGTGTCACTGAGGGAATTTTCTTTTTTTAGCATGCCACATAGAATCAACGGGGTCAAACATGCTTTGAGGTCACTGGAGGGACAGTGTTCAATCTTAGGTTGTGGGGACACTGTCCTTGAGACACAGAGCAGCTGAATATTTGACTGTTACTATGGTAACAGAGGTCAGAGCATAGGGCTGTTTCAGCTGTAGACACAATAACACAACAGGTACATAACGTAGAAGCCTCTATAGAGTCAGATAACGCTCTGCACCACTAAGAGTCAACATAGAACCAGGGCGGCTGTGGCTCGGAGGTAGAGCAGGTCGTCCACTAAGATAATCGGCTGTTCAATCCCAGACTCCTCCAGTGCGCATGCGCATCCAGTGCGCATCTAGTGGTCAAGATGCCCCTAAATTCTACTAATGAACAGAACTGGTCAGTTTTGGTAGCAGGTCAGTCTAATAATGGCATAAAATAATGCGGCTCAACCTCCATGTTAATGGAGCTATCTTTATTAAGTAGATTTGGACTTTTGGGGTTATTGGAAATGTGGATCATGTGAGACTGAATCAATCCTACACAGTGTAGCTGTGATGGAATCTAATTCTACAAATATTATAGTACTAATCACAAAGTGCAATCTGCAACTGTACACAGACTGGACTTTTGACTCAAACCTAATTCTACAAACAGAATAAACGTGCAAAATAACAAAGTGTGCAACATTTCAGTGTTGACTGAGAAGTGAAATATCCATTTCATGAATGAAGCTTTCAGCTATTTGCTACAGTCCTAATGTCCAGTGCATGAACAACTAAATAAGAGGATTCATATGGTGATCAGTGATTTAGTATTTCACTCATTTAGTATTGTGAAAGAAAAAGTTTACTACAAATGGATCAAACAGAGACGTTTAGTGCTTTAGTATAAGTCAATCTTTCATAAGACCCTCCATGTTTGCTGACCACACATCAAAACTCTAAAACTAGACTTGCGCAGGCAGCAGGAGAGGAGCAGCAGAATGAGGCAGAGTGAGGATGAGGAGGTAAACAGGAGAAAGGTCAGACTGACAGACAAAGACTTGCCAAAGCACTGGAAGGATGTTCAGAATCACTTTCTCCATGGTAACAAAGCCCTTCATCCTGTGAATCTTGCTGCAGGGAAGAGCCGCATGGAGAAAGTGAGAAAAGAGAAAAGAAGAGAGAGAAAGAGACATTATACAGTAAACATCATTGTGTTACTACTGTGTCATTCCTCACTTTGTGCTGTGCCAACACTGTCATCTCCCGAGAAGATGTTGGGACAACACTGCATCAGAGAAAGATTTAAGTTATCACCCCTGACATGATTTTCACACTGTAAGCACTGTTGTTATTTATGTGTTAACAGTGCTGATTTCAGACTCATGAAATAATAAAGTCTCAGTGAAGGTGGGACAGGGAGAGTGTTAAGGCCTTAAGAGAGGAAGCATGCTGAGCTGCAGAGGATCTGTTCAGTCTACTGTGGGTCTGACTGAGTACAGGTTTGTGTAGGAAGCACATTTCATCTTTCCATCTGACATCACTCTCAAGTCTAACCTATCATATCCCTTTGATATGCCTCAGCCGCACACTGACATCCTGTTTACTGCACATGAAATAACCCGTGCACATTCTACAACAGTCAGAGCCAAAAACACTGCGACAGGTCAGGACACACACACAAGCTACAACTCTTACCCTGGGATTCAGCCTCTTGGACACCTGGAGGTTAACAACACACACACACACACACACACACACACACACACACACACACACACACACACACACACACACACACACACACACACACACACACACACACACACACACACACACACACACACACACACACACAAAGTATTTTACAAAATGGAAACAACATGTTTACTATATCAAACTGAAGGTTACTTCTTGCATCATTCTTTCTTGGAATAACTTTCAGACTCTCGTCACATTCACAGTATCCGGTGACGGACACACAAAAGCTCAGCGATACAAACATCTAAGCTACACAACAACCAAAACCTGCCGCAATATGAGAAGAGAGCTGCCCAACAGCTCAGCAAATAGATTTGTGAATGATTTTCAAGCACAAGCAGCAGCAAAGCACTTTACAGAACATGTCAGCTCTGCACAGAAGAGCTGAGATCTCACTTGACATTCAGAAAAAATCTAATAACAGACTGTCTGCCCGTTGCTAGATAATGCACACATGTTCAGGTCATCAGTCTCAGTGGAAGTGTCATTGGGAAAAAAAGTGAGAATATGTGCTTTCTTCTTCATCTGTCCATTAATGTAAACTTCCTGCTAAAATCGTTTTACTCACATGCTGCATTCAGAAAACTCAAACTAAACAATGTAGCATGCTAAAGCAAACATGCCGTGGCAAGGGTTCAGGATGTATGCACACAACATTACACCTCGACCTACTACATGTGCATGTGTGCAATTAAATTTTCATTACTGAACATTCATTCATGAAAAATGACCAATGTGATATCAATATGATAAAGGCATTCAGTTTAATATGATACAAACACACAATGAAATGACTTTTTCAACAGATTTGGGGTTATTGGAAATGTGGATCATGTGAGACTGAATCAATCCTACACAGCGTGGCTGTGATGGAATCTAATTCTACAAATATTATAATACTAATAACAATATTAGTGCAATCTGCAACTGTACACAGACTGGACTTTTGACTCAAACCTAAACAGCTACCACTGGATCTAATTCTACAAAGAGAATAAACAGACGTGCAAAATAAAGTGTGCAACATTTCAGTGTTGACTGAGAAGTGAAATATCAATTTCACAAATGAAGCTTTCAGCTATTTGCTACAGTCCTAATGTCCAGTGTATAAACAACTAAATAAGAGGATTCATATGGTGATCAGTGATTTAGTATTTCACTCATTTAGTATTGTGAAAGAAAAAGTTTACTACAAATGGATCAAACAGAGACGTGCTTTAGTCAATCTTTCATTAGACCTGCACTCTCCAGAACTGAGAGGCTGAAAACTTTCCTGCCAATTTTGCATGAAAAATTACTTCTACAATGAAAACACAAGGTCATTATTTTTCTGCTAATTGATGAAAGTCAACTAATTGTTTCAGCGCTGATGCAGATATGTTCTCTGTCAGTGTTGCACAAGCGTGTGCACTGCTGTCGAACACAGTTGTGGCTGTAAAGAGCAAGCTACTGACAGACAGCAGCACGCACACACGCGCACACGCACACACACACAAACACACACACACACACACACACACACACAAACACACACACACACACAGTTCTGCCCAAAAATACATGTTGCCTGTTGTGTCTGCCTTACCATAAAATCTGCTCTTCTCCCAGCCTATCAGTAACAAAACACAAACTGATGAGAAATACTGTCCACAGCGTGTGTGTGTGTGTGTGTGTGTGTGTGTGGAGTGTTAGCTACCTTGTTGTCCCTGTTCACGATGTCAGGTGGGACTGATCCTGAGATCTGACTGGAGATGGTGGCTGCTATCAGCTGTTTACACCACTCTACATGAGAACCTGTTGGACTGAGCAGACAGAGACAAGAAAAAGCTGACTTGTATTCTAGAGTGCAACTGATTAGTCAGCCAAAAAATTTGAGATATTATGGGACAATAAAATATACGATGCTAACAATGAAAACTAACTTTCGACCTTCTTCTCGATATGAACAGATCTAACAGCAGCCAGTCTGATCCACCTCAAACTGTAAGTCATGGTTTGTGAAATGTCAGTGGTGGGGAAAGTCAGTGTTAAAGTGGAAACAACTAGACGAAAGGTGCATGAAGGTATCCTCAAGGAGATGAAACACACTTATGATCTACATAAGCCATAAGTCACTACCTACATAGAAAGGACAAAACAGATGGAGACAGTTGACACAGTCGGCTGTCAATCAGCAGCAAACAAGACATGACACAACCAGTGTTTTCCATGTGGGCACCATTCAAATGTTTACAGCATCTTATTCTACTTTATGTTAATAAGCTGTATTGACATTTTGAACTAATGGACCCTGTTTGAATAAACACACGCCTTCACAGGATGTAAACAGTGTGTGGGTGGACCCTGGGTGTGTGTTATCACACACATTTCAGTTAATATTAAGCTTACATAGTTAATATAACTGAACGAATCTTGTCCTGGGCTCGGTTGGGAGCTGATGAGCTTCCAGATGTTGGTTAGCTGTTGGCTTCTGCGTTCACAGAGAGTGCCACTATGGCTGACATGTTGGCGGGCAGTGACACAGTTACTGCATCAGTAAACATGTAAACACGTTCGCCGCAGCATCTCTAACATACACACGGTGTGTGTATACCGTACTGTCTTACTGAGCTAGCGCTAGCTGTTAGCTGTCTTCTTATATAGAGAGATTTAAACACGCTTGTAGCTCATTCGCCATTAGCGGCTGTATCGTAGGTCCAATACAATCAAAAGGCAGACATTATATAACAGCCTCCGTTAGTGGACAATCATGTGAACCAGTTCAAAGCGACGTTTTGGTGAAAGCTGCTTCGTGTGTTGTGAGGAAATGTTCCCCTTCAGGAAATATATTGTGTGAATATTTATGGAAAATGACATAACGTGGAAAAAGTCAGCCGTAAACTGACTTCTTCTATTCTTGACTCACCTATCCACGGTTTCATTGGCGGCTGGTCCGCAGGTCGGCGAGCCCCACGGCTTTCTGTGCGGGCCTGATCCATCCGCATTCCCCGGCAGCTCCGGCCTGTTTCTCCATCTGCCAGAGAACTGTTTACTTCAGGGTCACTGGGTCGGGCGGATTGTTTCCTCTGATATGACGTTAAAGCTTTGTTTAAATGCAATGTCCGCCCTTTGTTCCGTCTGTAAAATGAGTTCGGAAGCTGTGTACCGGACTCTGTGGTTTCCTGTCATCTGGGTGTCTGTGCTTCCTCCTCACGTCTCTCGCTCGCTCGCATCTCCTCCTCGCTCTATAGCTCCGCCTGTTTACAGCGAGGATGAGAGGACGTGGGGCACAGTTGTCAGTGAACGCCTCATTCGTCTTAGTGACTTGAGTGATATACCGTGTCACGTCATAACATGTCATAGCGCGTCATAACATGGATTGAAATATTTTACGTTAGATGTGATAAGGTCTGAGCGATTTGTCCTTTTGACTCACCTGGTAAGGAGGCACCTTAACATCATGAAGGACCCTCCATCAAAATGGAATGGGCGAGGCAGAATTTGCTGAAATATTCCTGCATTCAAATGAAAATTGTACCATTTGCTATATGTGCCCTGAAAAAGGCAAACTGACCTGTCATTTATTCTTTGGTAAAATTGTCAGTTACAGTATGTGCAAAAATTATGATGGTTCTTAATCTAACCAATTATAAAAGCTATTCACTTAAATTAATACTTATTTTCTTTCATCCATCTTCTCCTCATCAGGGTCAAGGTGGGCTGGGGCCTATCCCAGCTGCCTTTGGGTGAGAAGTGGGTTATACCCTGGACAAGTCGCCAGCTCATCACAAATATACATATATTTTATTCAGACATAAATATACAGTGTGTATGTAAAAAAAAAAAAACAATCTATAGAGTGCCTAACAAATTTATTAGACCACCACCCAATGTAAACTCCATGCCACAGCTGTCCTAAATGAACAGCGCTGGCAATTACCAAAATATTTTTTTATGTTTCTGTAATGGTTAATAGAGCAGTATGTAGAAGTTTTTTTAAATGCTAAAACATAATTATTATTGTTATCCATGATTTTTTTTTTTTTTTTTTTTACAAATTCACTGTTTTCCAAAAACAGTGAAAAAATAGTAAAGCACCTGGTTATTTACTTACATTCCTCAACAGAAGAATTAGTTTTAGTTATGATTGACTAATTTCAGACTTCTCAGAGAAGTCGGCTCAAATTTGGGTATAAAAAAGTGAATTCAGTTTGAAATTCCTCATTCCTGTTTAAAACGGCAGAATGTGGAGAGCTCACTGAAAAATGAAAGTCTGCATTAAAGCACTTCATGATGCTGAATGGAAACTCCCTTAGCTGTTTTGGATTTTTTGGCAGTCAGTGTGCAGGTCCACAGAAGTTCTCTGTAAAGCTCTGTGAAGATGCAGACCTGGACCCAGGAACAATATGAATAAGACAGAGAGGCCTTGCTTGGTCAGGCTCCCAGGCAAATTTACAGCAACTTAATAAAATAGTCTCTGGCTTTAATTTAAAATCTACTGTCAACAAAATATTCTAGTCAGTATTTAGTGCAGTTTGCTGGTTGTTCAGTAAAGGTCCCATGCAAATAAATAGGAAAATAGGAACTCTATTGAAAAATATCTTCATCTGGGATAAACAACCAAGTCCTCAAGCTGCTTTAACAGGAATATTTTAGCATGCTGATAACAGCACGCAGACCTGATTTAAACTACATTTTGAGAACATTTCAATTAATATAAGATGACTGATACTTACAGGTTGCCTGTAGGATTTTAGTTGTTAACAAGCAAAGTTTTGTTTATCTCATTTACATTTCTAACCAAATATGCATGCGTCTTTGGTTCTGATATCACATGTTAACCTTGGAAAGCAAAATGAATGAAAGAAAATCTCAAATAAATAAATAAACAACACATGCAAAGTGCTAGTCAGAAATCCTTAAATTAATTTAATCAGTAATATTTACATAACAGGAACCATCAAACAAACGGTGGAGGATATAACATGATTAAAAGAAAAATATTTGAAATGTATTTTAATTTCACCTTCCCTTGTTGATGCCAAAAAGATCCCGAAACACATTTCATGTGTTTGATTTATTAAAAAGCAAAAAGACTATATTATGACACAAAACCCTTCAAACTACAATCCCCTACATTAATAAAAGAGTCAAAGTGAAATGAACAATGACAGAGTACTTCTCAGATTCATCACCACAGAGCCAACAAAAGCTAAAGCTAAAAGATCCATCAGAGAACTGAGAAGTAGGTTTGTGACAAATGAACACAATCCAGAAGCTTCTGTCTTTACATCCTGAGCTTGCTCGCTCGATGCAAACCCAAAAATGCCCTCAAAAATAAAGCAAAAGCATTTGAACCAATGGAGCAGAAATCCACAATTTATACCAACAATTTCTGAACCAACTTTAACTTTTTATAAAACTGCAAGATTTTACACTACATAAAATAATTGTATTTTACAACAATAGAACTTTAGGCAGTAAAATAGGTTTTGATTGAGGTAATTACATCATGGTGCTTGTACAAAGTAAAAAATAAAAAAAATAGATTTTCATCAGTTTTTCCCTAAAAACACAACCACCACCTGACCAATGCACACTTTTATCTTGCCATCTTTTCTGTCCCCTTTGTTTTATCCACAATCCTCCTCAAACACTTGTCAAGAGTATCCATTTGGTTAACTCACTTCTCTGTTGAACATCAGAACGAGTACGCACTTTCTAATCTTTCAACTGTGATCCACCCAGACACAGGAATGAGTCATGTTTGAGATTCAACACACTTACAGGCAGCTCAAGTCCTCCGTTAAACACCAAGAATTCATTGAGACTGTTTGTTGTGGTTATATTTGTAATGATTTTGTTCAATCAAAGCTTTGTGGACACCTGCCGACCGATGCTTTGAATACATTTGTGTGGAAGGTTAGGTCGGGTGACGTTACAAAAAGTTCAATGATATATAGGATCAGGTATCGTTTTAAAAAAAATGATCATACCAGTACCCTAAAGTCATACTGACACTGGCATTACTGGAGTGTAGTCTGGTCATACATCGAACTGTTTTGGTGGCATCTTGGTACCTTAAACTGTCAACTCTGTCAGATACACCATGACAGACTGTACTGTATGTAGCTCCTAGCTATAGTGGGCCAATCACACACTGTGTCAAATCAAACAATACTTTTGTTGATTGGCTGTGATTAAAATCTTACACATAGTCAATCGAAGTGAAAAGGTGATCAGAGAAGGCGGCGACATAAAAGAAAAGTTCAAACCCAAACTCCTTTCTCATGTCTCAGCTGGCCAATCAGAGAATGAAGTGGATTGCTGGTTTGGACAAAAGTTTTACAGTAAGTTAGACTGCATACACCTTGGACCTACTGTATCACTGTACACTAATGAAACGGATATCAATCTTATCCGACTGTGGGTTTTGACAAGGGCCAACAGAGTTAGACCAGAAAATATAGTTTATAGTTTTTCTTGCTACTACGTGATCTATTACTGATTCCCACAGTGCATGATTTAGAGGAGATCAACAGAGGCCTCCTTGAACACATTTTCTCCCACTAAAAACTGGCACAGACCCATAGACCAAAAGGCAGCACAACATTCTCCCAAATCGGAGGACATGAAGCTTTCTTCCTTTGCACCTTGAACTACAGAGCAGTCAATCTCAAACATGACCCTGGACAGCACATTTCTCTGAAGAGGTGAAGGTGATTTCAAGGAATCAAGGCACAAATCTGGACATGACCTGACACACTTTGCAAAATTACTTATTGCACCTCGTTCACAACTTAAATGATCACACTGAGATACAGTACATGAACTCAGTAAATTGTTACTTCCAACTTTCTGAAAACCCAATGAGTTGAACACATTGTGAAGGAAAATGTAGTCTGAGCTGGCTTTTCTGAACCTCCCTTACTCAAATTTCTCTTCTATCAGGAAGGCTGCTGACATTAACATTTTCTGGGGGTATCAAGGGCTCCAGAAGCGAACTCCATTCTGTGCCCTATGTGCATCATACAAAGAATTTGGGTAAGAAATATCTGGTCACCATGCGCTAGCAGCTTGAAATGAGGGACTTTGCTTTGTAGACATGCAGTTCACCAAAGCAGCGTCCAACCTCAGTTCAACCCTGGTCAGTAGAAGGGTCCGCTGACATTACATAACCCATTCAGACAGACCGCTGATGCGTCACGGTGTACAGCAGGTACTGTATATGAAATATATGTTGCAGAACACTGAGGTTATTACAATGAACCTGAGAACATTTTCCTGTATCTAGAAATTTACAAAGGTAAAGGAACTGCTGTGTCAACATTGTCTCCAATAGGAAAGACTGTTGGGGTATTGCAACATAATATTTATTTGTGCTGGGAGTCAGGTCAGTTCCTATTTACAGAGGGAAAACTCCTTCCTCACATGCTGCAACTCTATCTTTAAAATGGTCTGCCTAAACTCACATATATTCCATACTGAAAAACACTCCATTCAATGTAAAGAGAAAATGAAATTGAGAAAATGCTAATTTGGATTTTTATTATTATTATTATTATTTTTGTATTGATCCACTGACAATGGAACGCATCCATTTAAAAAAAAAAACAACATACCTGTAACAAAATATTCCTTTGTGAAGGAGATTTTTAAAAAATGTTGTTGTGTCAGGTGGCCTCAATCTATGGAGGTGATCAAAGCAGCTCTTTAGGATCTTAGGTCTACCCTGTATTAGTCTGAAGTTTCCCCTGGGTTGGGTTAGGGTTCGGGCTAGGCCGGAGCACTTGTAAGCATTAGACTATGCATACATTTCTGAGGGATTATGATGTGCTGCCTGATGTGGTCCAAATATCACACTTAAATCCTGAACTTACTGTACTCCAGTCATCAAGCCCCAGTTATTTATTAAGTGGCCCAGGATGTAATAAAGGGCCAGAGACTGAGGACTACCAGACACTCCTCATGAGACTGACTGAACAAATACGGTGGCAAAGAACTTCAACTCAAGAACGATTGTGATAAACAGTCCTGTCATCATCCTGACAGACTCAATGATACAGTACATACATTTTTGAGACATTTTAGCAGCATGCTGGCCAGTATTTTTCTGTCTGTGCCAACAGTTTCAAACTAACCAAAATGGGAGCCTTTTGAGTTAGCAGCAAAATTCTCATGAGGCTATTCCTCAAAATCATTCAATTCAACGGTCATAACTTAACTTCTATCCACACGTGATGTCCTGAGTGCAACTGCTCTGTATACACCAGCACCATGACAGCACCAAAACCTGGAGAGACGGCTATCAAATCATGTGCTTTCTGACAGACTGATTATCATGTGTTGTTTTTGGGGAATTTTTTGGAAGCCCGTTTGAGGCAATAAACTTGAAATGAGTAAGTGAAATGATAATTAATACTCATGTTAGTTAGTCATTATTATGAGTCAGCATTTTAAGTTACATACTCAAAAGTCAAAATATGTACTTTACATGATTACCATTACCTCCCCATATTCCATTTAGTAGATAACATTAGCAATGATTTCATGCTGACATCTGGTGGCACAGCTTGGCTTTAACCTAGAGTCAGATACAGTATAGTCCACCCAATTATCTAAACCAATTAGCTAACTGGCAAGTGTAAAACGACAATACTTTATTCACCGACTAAAACTTTAAAACTGACCCAATAAAATGTGGCAGCAAAAGCAAAAAACAACTCTGACACAAAGTCAACGCCTGTCCAAAAGGCACATGTGCACACATGGACTTACTGAGGGTGGATAGAATATCTACAAACAGTCTGATTTACAAAAGGGGATTTAAGTGAATTGTTTTGTTTTTCCTGCTCACTGTCTGTGTGCTGGTTACAAACATCTCAGAAACATCAAGGCCATCGCGGAGCTGGCTGATTTGTCCATCCACAGTCTCTGTTTAATGAGAGAATTAAAGTACAAGAGGTGATCCAGGATCAGTGGCCAGCACCACTTAATTTATACTATACTATCTTGAGCACCTGAAATATATTTCAAATTGTATGAAAGCTGCATTCATAAAACAAGATGATTTCTGACCAAACTGCGTCTTGGCTAGACCTGTATTTGCGCTCAGTGCTGTAGCTTGGGAAGTGCTGAAAAATACCGAGCTTAGCTGAAAGCAGAGGCAAAACATACAGGTGATGGGGACGACTCTAAATTTCATCCTCAGGTTAAAAAAAACAAACAACAACAACAAAATCCCACATCAATCCATCCAAATGTGACACGCTTGATATATACACCTGGCTGGAGATGTAGAAACTCACCTCAGCCTTCAACACCGCTGCATGAACAAAGTTCAGCAGCTCTAAAAGATTCTTTAAAGGATTGGGCAACACAACATCAGTAGCAGTTCAGCAAGTAGGAAGAAGTGTGACAAGTGAGACTACAACATCTTGATTACACACAGGATGCCAACTGTTGTGTAGCTGGTCACAGGCAGGAGCTGGGGTGACAGCAGTGATCTGACATTGAACTGTAAGATGGGATTTCTTTCTGCCAGTGTCTTGATTCATGACTAGGCCATCTTTGGGATTTCTCTCTTTAAAGTGTAACATTTATTTTCATATAGCTTCTTAACTGATTCTCAATGTCTTTCATCAGTGAATGGAGTTTGATTACTGTGCAGCTGAAAGCTCCAGAACACTCAATAATAGCTAGTTTCAAACTTTTCAAACTTCTGTTTCCAGATACAGTAATAACAGTCCCAATACTGAAAAGACTGAAAAGAACATTCCTTTAAGCCAGTTATATATATTAAAAGAGTCAGTTTCATGTGCCTAGATAGGTCTATGTCATGGTTAAGCTAGTTAGCAAAAAGACTGGAAGCAGAAGGAAACTGCTAGCTTAGCTCAGCCAAAAGTCAAAAAGATTCTTGCTCCAACTGCTCCAACTACGTGTCTTGTGTTTGAAGATGGAGAAGTCATTGAACTTACTCACTGCGCTACTTTTAGCAATTTAGCCTAATCCTGATTTGGATTTTGTTGAGTCTGGATAAATCTTAAAAGGGAAATAATATTTTTTGACCCTATAACTTGAAGCTTCTTATAACCTGAACTTGTAAGATCCTCAAAGGTTTTGATTCTAGCTTTTGCCTTGAGTTTTATAATCCAGAACGTTCAGACTATACATCATTGAAAAGGCGACACTGTATACACACACTAGGACTGACGTAAAAAAAAAAAAAAGTGTTGATTTTCTTTTACCACGTGTTAATGTGTCAGAAGTCAGCATTATCACATTAATAGAAGAGCTCCACCCACACTTGGAGGTCGACGGAATGGAGCAGGAATGCTGCAAATAACACAGAGACCAACATAGAGCTGGTTTATCTCATATTCTGTCAAACCATCATCCCCAAGGTAATTTGATTAAAAAATAACCATTAGCATGTTTTCCTGGTGGGCTTCTGTCCAATCAGAGTAAAATGTACAGGCTCTGCTGCCTCTACACACCTGCTGCATGTCCTGTGTGTTCAAGCCCTTAGACTGAAAGCCACTGATGTCTTTAAGGCTTCACTGTATGATGCGTGTGTAGAAAAGTCTGTGACAAGGCTGTACTGTGACATATTGCATAAATCACCATCATCGCCGCCATGGTGTTAGAACTAACCATCACATCTAAATCTTATTAGCATTCTTTGTTATCCACAGTTAGGACTGCACAATACTAATTCCCTGCACGTGTGTGAGACTGACAGAGTGAAGACGATATAAGTGCAAGTCAACAAGTATATCTAAGTGTGCGTGTGTGTCACCAGCTCTCAGAGGGGAGTTTGTAGGTGTGTGTATTGCTGTGATGGTGTGGAGGAGGTGGAGGATGTGTTGGTGGTGGAGCTGTTAGCCAGACGGGAGGAAGGGGAGGAGTCAGACAGCTGCAGCTCCTCCAGCTTCTTCAAGTACTCATCTCTGAGAGCCAACAGCTCCTTGTATCGCTGCTCCACGGGGCTCTGCTGCTGGAATACAAATATGCACACGTACACACGTACACACACACACACACACACACACACACAGATTACTAACAAATACACAGCTCCTGGTACATCCAGTACCTCAAAGAAGAAGGAGGTCAATATATACGTGTATACAGAATAAATTGTGGAAAAAGATGAAATTGAAGGGTGTGATCTACATGAGTACTTCTACATGTACATGTTTGGAATGTTGCATGACTGTCTAGAAATGTAAATATAGAACCATCCTCGCAAGAAAACCTGGGTTTGGTCTGTACACTTATTTCTCACTAAGACACTAAGACTTCTAAAATAATGACTTTGCATAACATTACAACTCTTCTCTCTGTTCTTGAAGGCTTTCCGCACAGTCCAATGGGGCAGTAGCTCATTCAGCATGGGCCACAGTACAGCATGTAGACCTGCACACTTCCAAAGAGAAACCCTAACTGAAGCACAAACTGCTGGTGGGTTTGGATCTTTCCCCCCTAGATGCAGATTTTTGTCTTTCCTTTTTGTTTTTCTTTTAAATGCGGCAGCCAGATTCATATCATATCAGATTCCAGTGTGAACAATAACATCACACAAGGTTACATGCAGCACACTGTCATACAACACTGTATCACCAGGGATAATGGTCCTTATCATTTCATCATTAGCCGATACTGTGCTGCAGCAGGGCATATTCTGAAGCCAATATTCAGTTCATGACATTACCTGGCTTCTGAGGGTCCACTTAGTAACCCAGGCCAGGCCACAGTATATTGGCACAAACACACTGGCAGTCCTACCTGCTGTCGTATGCGTGGGTTCCAGCGGATGTAGTATGTAACCCACAGCTCTAGGTGACGCATGCTGGCGACGGGGTAGAGGACCCTGCCAGACTCAGGCGTGTAGAAGGGGTTTAAATAAATGTCCATCTTACTGTTGACCAGAGACCATAGAGACACCGCCTTGGACCTCACCTCCTGTCCAACAGAAAGAGTGGAACTGAACAATGCACCGCAAATTGCATGCGTATTCTAGCACAACTTGGCAGTGTTTTATAGAGTCTTACATGCTGGTCTCGTGCATTCTCACAGTTGTAGAGGAAAGTCCCAAAGCGACAGCTGTAGAGATGATCCAGGATTGTCAGCAGGATGCGCTCATTAAACTCAAAGGCTGTAGGAAACTGAGGAGGAGGAGGAGCAGTTCCAAATCAAACATCACCTCAGATCAGATCACTAAACACTCTTTATCTTTCTGCACCTTTGGTATAGTGCCGACTAGTACCACCACGTCTTTCCTTTGTGCAGTGTAGTCCCGACCCTCAAATAATAACATGTTTAAAAGTGAAACACGCTATCCTTTGATGAAATGTGCCTCCTAGGCTCTATGTGTGTGTTTCTGGGCATTTATATTCATTAGCACACAGATGTCCACACAGTCAGACCTCCTGCTCTGCATGGTTAAAAGAAGCAGTGGAACTGAATTAAACCCACACTGCTGGCTCACACAACACAAAATACTAATATTCCATTCCATCCGTTCCATTCCCACATAAGACTGATGATTCAACTGTGTTAAAGCATACCTGTTTAGTCATCTGCCACACGCAGTCGATGAACTGAACAAAGATGGGTGATCTGTCCTGATCTGCATGGTTCTTGTCACCGTGACCTATCCTCTACACACACACAGACAGACACACACACAGAAACAGTTAATACTCAGTTTTAATTTGTCTGTTTTTAGTTTAAACATGGAATATGAAGTTTCACATTCACAAAGTTGAAGTGGACCATTCTGAAGAAGGCATCTGGAAAAATATGACTTACTGAGGCAAACTTGTGCCCAAAGCTGATCCATTCCTTTTCAATCAGCACCTGAAAGAACACAAATGTTAATAACATTTGTTATATGTTAATAACATACAATCTCAACTTGACTGTTGAGATCATCTGTTAATCTGATAAAAGACTGTCCAATAATCCAAATAAGTCACATAATGTATATACATTATTTCAACACACTGTACTAATCCTGCTTGTGCGGTTACTGACCTGGAATCCTCTGAGAGTGCGGTAGTGACTGTCCAGCATTAACATGGCCAGAGAGGTGAGCTGAGCGGTTCTGTCCCAGCCGTCACTGCAGTGAACCACCACTGAATTTCCACTGGAAACCTTGTCTGCCACTTGGATGGCTCCAGACAGCACCAGCTTTACACACACAAGGATGGAATTCAGGCAAATCAGTAAGAAAGCCAGATAAAGGCTCAAGACACTTAAAATCACGACCTTCACGTGCACACAGACACTGGAATTCTTGTTCTTACCTTAACATGCTCTAGCCAGTGTGTAGACTCTAGACTGGACAGCCAATGAGATTCCTCCACATTGGGGTAGACAATGTCTTTGAGTTTCTTCAGGGATTCCCTCATGACGTGAATATTCTGAATGTCCAGGAAGATGAGCTCTGCATTTTGGTACTCATCACCCTCATAGCCTCCTCCTGTGGCCTGGGGACAAAAAATGAAAAATGAAACCATGTCATTCACTTCTGAAACAGCAACAGGAAATGTACACTTAAATTTAACATGTGTTGAGGTGTTGAGAGGAATTATAGGGCTGGGTGAAAGAGCTGGCCACTGCTGCTCCATCTCAATCACTGGCTTGTGGTTCCATGGCTGAGACCACTCTGCCATGGAGTCCACTGAAACAGAAACAATATGTGGCTCAGGAGGTAGAACAGGTCGTCCAATAATCAGATGATTGGTGGTTTGATCCCCGGCTCCTCCAGTCTGCATGTCATGCATGCAAGTGTCTAAGTGGGAAAGATACTGAAAAAATTGGCCATTGGTGTGTGAATGGTTGAATGAGATATGTAGTGTAAAAGCACTTTGAGTGGTCGGAAGACCAGAAAGGCGCTAGTATTAGTCCGGTCCCTTTACCATTTATATTAAATGATATCAATATTAAAAGTCTGGAGGATGAAGCGAATCATCTTAATTCATCCGCCTGCTGTTCAGTCAACCTGCCAACCAACTTTTTCAAAAATGTTTTCAGTTGCTGTGGAAATGAATGTGCTGAAATGTGTCAGTGACTCACTCTTTCAGGCATTTTTCCTCCAAATCACTGAAAACTGGAGTTTTTTTAACCCCCACTAAAGAAAGGCAGCCTGGATCCTGTAGTATTGATTAATTATAGACCATCTCTAATATACGCATTATTGAAAATATTATTGAACATGTTGTTTTGATTAAGCTCAAATGTTTGGGAACACAGTATTCTGGCTTCAAACCACAGTACAGCACTGACACCACACTGAAAAAAGGTGTTCAAACAATACTGATTCAGGTCAAACAATCAATGTTGTGATACTCTATCACAGATTCCACTGCTACTGTAATTCACTCTACCATCTATTGTAATTCATTGTAATTGTACAATATGTTTGTGTTGATTGTTCTGTACATGTGACATCCATTGCACGTCTGTCCGTCCTGGAAGAGGGATCCCTCCTCTGTGGCTCTTCCTGAGGTTTCTTCCACATTTTTTCCCTGTTAAAAGGGTTTTTTTGTGGGCAAGTTTTTCCTCACTCGAACCGAGGGTCGAAGGACAGAGGGTGTCACTCCCTGTACAGACTGTAAAGCCCTCTGAGGCAAAATGTGTTTTGTGACTTTGGGCTATACAAATAAAATTTGATTTGATTTGATACTGTGGACTGAAAGAGTGGGTGGGATTATCTGCACAATCTACAGTCGGTTTAGATTATTGTTATACACAACTGGATGCAATTAAAAAAAGACAATCACTGTATTCAGCAACAAGGAGCAAAGATTGGAAGTCATCACTCAGCTTGATTCCAGGACTAGAGAGATCAAAGTAACACAAATATCAACAATTAGATTAGTTATTCTATTTCTGTGTTCTGTCTTAGTTGGGCATGAAATGATTGGTGTATAGATTGCAGTAAAAGATGATTTTAATGATGTGGACAAAGGGAAAATTAAAAGGAAAATTGTAACATTCTTATTTTTCAGCTTCTCAGATCCTTTTTCTTTTTATTTCTTTTTAAATCATTTTAAAGCATTATTTGTGTTTGGACTATAACTTCTCCACACCACTTAAAACCCTACCTGCAGTGTTTCGATTGATAGATTTTGGTTTAAGTTCTTCTACATGAGTAAATATGCTATGTAGAAGATTTATTTCCCTTTTGGCTGTTTTTACAACTAGCAGCTTGCTTGGGGTGTTTTATTTTGAAAAATCGACCAGACTCTATGCCGTTTCTGTGTCCGGCCAGCTCTAGCTGCTTTGTGCAGATTGACACTGGCTACTTTCAATAGTTTCTTTTCAAAGAGAAACTATAACACTACAAAAACTACAATATCAGAACAACGACAACAACTTTGTCAACATTAAACAGTCACATCACAGTCTGCATCAGGTTCTTTCCATTTTCTCCTTGTTACTGTTTTATTTAATAATTACTTACTTAATAATTACCAATTATTTACACACTCCTGTTTCTGTCAAACCCTACGACCCATTGGAGTACTTCCATCCCCTTCTCACCTTGTTGGCCACAGCGTTGACATTAGGCCGCGCATCATAGATGGTGAGTTTTGGGGTGTCATTAGCTTCCCTGATCATGTCCAGGTAGCGCTCATCGTCCTTATTTCTTTTACCAGACATACCAACCAGAGGCTGACTGCAGCGGACGATCACTGCCTGGTTCTCCCTGTGGATCCATGATAGAACCTGTGGCACAAAGACAAATGGACCTTTTACAGATGCCAGTCAGCATTGCAGTACTTTGAGTCACTGTCAGCTTGTTACAGCAACAAGATCTTCCAGGCTGAACAAACAAACTCGGCTACCAAGGTGAGGTTGTGGAAGACAGTTTCATGTCACGGGTGATACACCATCGCAAGACTGAGCACAACAACAAGACACAAGGTAGTTCTACGGCATCAGCAAGGTCTCTCCCAGACAAAGATTCCAAAGCAGTCTGGGGTTTCGAGATGCTCAAGCTCTTTTGAGAAAGCACCAAGACACAGGGTTTCTGTCAGAGTGTT
This sequence comes from Nibea albiflora, assembly GCA_014281875.1. NCBI lineage: Eukaryota > Metazoa > Chordata > Actinopteri > Sciaenidae > Nibea > Nibea albiflora. The sequence goes on from CM024809.1 coordinate 18,277,593, forward strand.
AGCAGGTCATTTACTACAGAGCCTGAACACTGGCTGCTTACATCTATACAACAAAACAAAACAAAAAAAAACCCTTTTGATAAGCTAGAGTGAGTCTTCAGGCCTCAGGTTGTGTACTGTCTCATACAAAATGGAATCAAATGCTTCATGTTTGTGTTAAATGCTCAAGTCGTCCAAGTTGGGGAGAAGTATGCATCACAGTAGACTGCTGGTTGTTATGGGGCTGGAAATAAAGTGTTAAAGGGCTTACCTTTAATTTTACCATGGATGGCAAGTCAGAAATTATCAAAAGATGGCAGTAAAGGTTAGTCGTAAGGAAATGTCAGCCTACAAAAATTCTACAGTCATGCCTGATTGTGTTTTTTTTCCCCTCACCGGTATGCGTCCTCTTGACCTGAAGGCAGCCACTCTTCTCAGGTCCTCCTCTTTACTCTTAAAGGGTACAGCCAACACGGTGGGGTAGGTGTCACACAGCTCATAGTTCTTATTGATGAATGTAATGCGCCACTTGTTGTTAGGTAAGCCCTACAAAATATAAATCATCACCATCATCATCATCATCATCATCGTCATCATCATCGTTATCATCATCGTCATCATCATCGTCATCATCATCGTCATCATCATCGTCATCATCATCGTCATCATCGTCATCATCATCGTCATCATCATCGTCATCATCATCGTCATCACATTACTTTCTGAAACGCTGATTGTTCATTTTCTACTTTGAACTTAAATTCAGTTCCTCTGAATGTGCATGCTCACACCACAAAATGATTTACAGTAGCCGCGATGTGAGAACTGATGTCGAATGGATTAATGGTATTAAAAGAAGTAGCAGTGCTATAATGGTGAAGTCCTAATGCTGCTCTGTACTTCTCCTTACCTGCCGTCTGAACTCCTCCATAGGCTTGTAGATGTTCCAGCCACTCTCCTCATACTTCTCCTGGGTCACATATGCAAAAAGTGGCTGGATGGAGGGGAGAGAAGCAGTATTTCAATGTATACACTACAGCAGCAGCACGGTGAACATGAGGGACTGATCATGTTCTGAACATCAGTCTTTTGTTTTTGCTGCCTCTGTGACTACAGATTATTCTAAATATTAATAAGGAATAGTTCATCTGCAGTACACCATTTCCTCCTGGTTGTTCAAGCACCAGTAAATACTAGAAAAATGCCCAGACTCTGAATGGGCTACATGTATTATCAGCTTTTATTTTACATATTAAAATATTTTAAGAATATTTTATATAAGCAGAACATGTGATGACACTTGTGCTCTGTGATTACTTTACAGAGTAACACACTAAAATATTTTCCAGCACAGCTACTCTCCTTTTGAACTGATTGTTCAACCAGTGTCTATCAACAACTGCAATAACTCTGCTACTGTGCAACAGTGTGTGTGATACATGCAAGACAAATATTGTTAAAAGATAAACCTGTGCCAGTAACACTGCTGAGGTATACCATTGGCCGATACTAGACGAATAAAAGCACTGACATGCATTTTAGCATGCACAAATATTGGCCACAGTGTGGGTGGGTAGCTGTGTTGATCGTAATATGTGAGGGGGCTGCATCTCTGAACATGGGCCACTGAAGCAAACGGAGCATCACTGGAAGTAGAAAAATGTGCAGCCACCACTGGATGGATTTTTAATGGTTTGCTTTTATAAATACACACAGTGTTCAAAGCCGGACTAATATACACGATAAAGGAAATGGAACATTCTGTGGTATTATTCAATTAGTGATCCGTTTGAACATATGGTTCACTGTGTCCTATTTGTCCCTCATGGATTTCTCCAACTAATGTGAATTAAAGAATCATAGAAAATCATCATTAATGAATTCCTTTGCTGAGTCGACAAAAATGAAGGTGTAAGTTTTGAAGTTAGAGGATGCCTTACCAGACTGTGTGAGAGAGGGAAGGCATATTTGAAGAGGAGCTCAAAGATGTCTCTTCTGCTGTGACCCTCCTGCTTCAAGGCAAACCTCAGGTTTCTCATATCCTGAAGAGGACAGAGGTGATCAGAAACTTTACAATCAGTACACAGAGAAACACAGCAACACACACAGAGAAACACAGCAACACACACAGAGAAACACAGTGACACTCGCACATATTGCTGTGTGTATTGATGCTGATGGTAAGATTTTATTAATCTGATGAAAACTCACAACACTGTCAGACTGAGTTTCACGAAGCTTCACACGTCATACACCAAAATTGAAAACAGAGTTTCCATTGAAAGGAATATGTAATATTGTATTTACTGTATTAAATCTTAAAATTACAATGCTTATGTCATCAGAAATGAAGGAAACATTTGAAATTGAAATACTAGCTTCTTGATAATACTGCAGTGTGTTTTGTCCTGTGTGATCCCACACACTGCCCATGTTGACACCCCCAGGCTGCTAGATATGAAAATAATTTGACACAAACACAGCACAGACAGACACAGACACACACAACCTTGCAGGTGATATCCAGGCCATAGGAGTTTTCTCCTCTGCTCGACGCCCCACCCATCTTCTCCACCCGACTGATGGCACCCAGAGGAACGTCCAGCATCACGGCCACATCCTATAGCAAACACAGACAGTGTGACCTGACCAAACCTCCACATGCCTGCTGAATAGTACCTGAAGCAGCAGTCATTACCAGGATGAGCTGCAGATAATATGATTACCACACTGTCTGAGAAAAAGAACATAAATATAAGGAATAGCAGTCAATATGAAAATACACATTATTTCAAAATTCCTCTTTGCTGAGCCTCATCAAGAGCAACAGCTGGATTATAATGTAGTAACAGCTGGATTATAATATAGTGCCTGAAAACTGCTCTGAAAATGCGTGAATGAGAAAAACTATTCTGGTGCCAAATACGTTTGAATTATTGATGCATGTCATGTCATGAATAATGTATGTCACCCTCATGCCCAGTAGAAATTATAGCAATGTAAATCACTGGTGTTAAATGACTTGGTAGGAACTGTGGGAGGAGGGAAAATACAGGTAGCTTAAAAATACATGTCAAGTCAAGTACTCTACTATGGCCCCGGGGGGGCTAAGCAACCCCAAGAACATTAAAGAGTAACTTCAACACTAAATCCATTTCTAGTTGACACATTATTATAATATCCATAGATACTCTAGATGTGACTCAGTATTTTGAATAGTTATTGTGTAATAATAATAATAATAATAATCTTGATTTTGAAAACAACAATGCATCACATGACTACTGGTATGTGAAGAGTGAACCTGTTGACCTTGCACACAAGAATCAGCAGTTGCTCCACATTTATAGCATTTTTCAGCTCGTAGTTTTGGTTCAGCCTGACAGCAGCAGACAGCTGTTTTCACAGAAGAAACTCTAATCAGAATAAATAATACACATCAGTCTTAGAGGCAGTGTGAAAATGGAAACAGCAGTGACAGAATGTAGTTATGGCATGTTTAAAAGATCAGTGTGTAGGATTTTGTTATACGTAGCAGTGCAGTAGTTGACTGTATGGTAACATTTTTGAAGAATGGAATATCATATTAATAACTATGTTTTCAATAGTGTATAGTCACTAATTATTCATCAAATAAGACTGTTTTTATGTTCCAAGTCGATTCATTTATTCATGAGATAATGATATCCTTATGAAGTGAATGATATCAGTGTGTTTCATGTCTGCGTGTTCAGCCATGACTCTTAAAAAGGAACCATGATGTTTGGAACAGATTCACTTCACACATCTCCTTCAGCACCACCTTTACTGAGCACTGTGGAGGCTTTAGGCTTTGTTCTGCTCAATGTCCATATACAGTACTTCCTGTACTTTGTTTGGGACAATGAGTTCAAATACAGCACACAGTGAATGTAATGTAATATAACATAATAGAATTCCCTGCCTCCAGCTCACAGACAGATGTATCACAGAGTTACCGCTTTGCTGGTAGACGAGCCATCTGCTACACTCACACTCCAGCACACGAGTTTAACAGGACTTACAGCATCTGAGCTCTTGAAGTAGAGTCTGTAGTTGGTGATCAACACTTTGCCTTTCACAGCTCCATTGAATGGACAGATGTAGATGATGTCTTTATCTGAAAACAGATCAATACAAACATTTATTGATTTGACCCGTTAGCCATCTCATTTCTGATCTTACACAGGCCAACGTACTTCAGAATGTGTTCCCTTTTTTCACACTAGTACTCTGGTTTAGACTTCATTGGTAAGCAGTGAGTACTGTAAGGGAAGAAATTACCACATATGCAGAGAAGGGAAGCAGAAAAGGAGAAGAGAGGCATGCAGCAAAGGTAGGGTAAAGGTAAGGACAGTCCCCAGCAACAGTAACTGGCATCTAAGGCATGTGGAGTTACTGGTACATCTCTCACAATCAGAGAATATTGACTGGCTTTATCATTTTTCTTTGACAATAACATATCTGGAAACAGGGGGGTCTAACTGTCTGCACAGGAACTGCACCAGAGACAACAGTTTTAATGACAACATTTTACTGCAAAATGTCTTAGAAATGAGAATTCTGGTAAAACTAGACTGGAAGGAGGAAGAGACAACTAGCCGGACTTTGTTCACTGACTAACATGTTGCATATCGTTGCATATTGTAAGTAAAACAGTGGACAAAAGTGCAGGACAAGCTATTAGCGCTAGCACTGATGGCAAAACTATAAAAAAAATTAGAAGTTGTAACAAAATGTTCCATTAAATAAAATGTTGTTCATTACATCCTGACCTGTTGTCTTTCCTCTAGATTTATATAACATCAATAATGATCCAGAAGAACTGAATATCTGTAGAACAGTCCAAAAGTCTGATCAAGGCATGAGTAAATGAGTCCACGTATTTCTTTTTCTATCCAAATGTCAGTAGTCGATAGAATGTACAGGGCAGATACTGTACTGTCTAACTACCCATTTAACTACCACTGTGTTTTCATTCAGTCATCTGATATACAGGAGCACTGCACTCAAGCAGTACTGATCTTTCTCACACACACACACAGACACACACACAGACACACACACAGACACACACACAGACACACACACAGACACACACACACTCTTTAAAACAGAGTGAGCTACATGACATCACCTATAATTCTGTCCTCCCCTGGCAGCAGAGACACATCAGCTAACAACTCCATCTTCAAGGACTCTCTGGAGGTCTGTAAACACACATATCATAGAATAAATCACAGTAACACATTTGATGATTTATTTAAAGGCTGTGCTTTGAGTCACTTCAGTGTGCTGTCACGTGCAGTGAGGTGACACACCATAAACATAGTATTTGTTCTTTTTAACAGCTTGAAGTGTGACCAGGAGGATTTAAATCAGACAGCTCTGCTCTTCATCCTTGTTTTGAATTTGAGTTCATTGATCATTTTACTTTTCACTTTAGAGGCAAGCTGCTGATATTTGGATCATTCTATTCTCCTTCTTTATATGACTCAGCTGGCCTTTCAGTATTGATGCATGTAAATGTACAGACTGTAAAGCCCTCTGAGGCAAAATGTGTTTTGTGACTTTGGGCTATACAAATAAAATTTGATTTGATTTGATTTGATTTGAAATGTACCGTCAATGCATGTTACTAACTAAACTTCTTCCCTGAAGTTTCTGTTTCTCCTGGATCGTGGCTACTGCTGTGGTCTGCTGCTGACATCCACTATATATAGCAGTACCGTCATTATTGCTACCATATCTCCATTACAGTTTATAGTTAGTTAATGATTTACTGCTGCTGTGCATCTGTGTCTCTCTATCTCTATCACAGGTTCCACTGCTACTGTAATCATTCTACCATTTATTGTAATTCATTGTAATTGTACAATGTGTTTGTGTTGATTGTTCTGTTCATGTGACATCCATTGCCCGTCTGTCCGTCCTGGGAGAGGGATCCCTCCTCTGTGGCTCTTCCTGAGGTTTCTTCCACATTTTTTCCCTGTTAAAGGTTTTTTTGTGGGCAAGTTTTTCCTCACTGGAACCGAGGGTCTAAGGACAGAGGGTGTCACTCCCTGTACAGATTGTAAAGCCCTCTGAGGCTAAATGTGTTTTGTGACTCTGAGCTATACAAATAAATTTGATTTGATTTTGATGTAAATATCAGAGTTTTATTTAGTTTTGATCACTGACAGTTAGATTCATGTCAGGAATGGGTGGCTGCTGTCTTGTATGTACACTTTAAAATAATATAAATGAATTGAGCACAAAGCCACCTTATTACAAGTACATAGAAAGTTTTCCATCACATTCATTAATTCAAACTGGGAAAGCTGTCCAACTACTATACATGATATATACATATACATGATGTTGACTTTAAATGAATACACTCAGGTTCAAAGCTGCTAATGTGAGGCTTCATTGAGACCTCAGCTATAGCTAAATGTCAGTGAGACCACTTTTTATGCATTGATTTAACTATAGAATATACTGTCTCTGAACAATGGGGAAAAAACATGACTTTATAGACAGATCAGATAACATACTGCATTTCCTCAATATATCTAAATCTCTAATTAGATAGATTTATTCATTCATTCATTCATTCATTCGATGACTTTGAGCATCCAGCAGTTATCTCTGTCTACTTTTTTTGTTATATAGTGTTTCAGCATCATTTTATTTTGGGATGTGAAATTGAACTTTGTTACATGCATATGGTTAAAATAGCTTGAAAATGAAATACACTTCCAGGAAATGTGGAGTAGAAGGAGACAGACTGCCAAATCATTCTTTTTTTAACTCTGGATTTTGTTGCCATTTCCTTGTCCACACCCTCTAACCATGCAGTAGGTGTAGTCAGTACAGGGACTATGCCTTGATCCCTCACTGGCTTCTCATTATGTAAAAAATGCCAGTACAACCTGTATCTCATAAAAAGCATGAAATATTTCAACATTGAACAGACACACAGAAATGCTCTTACACTGGAGATGTGGGTATCCAAAGCGTTGGAGTTGTAGACTGAGATTGGTGAGGCCATTGCTCAGGAAGGGGGCTTCCACAGGCTGAGAAGAGACAAACACACAGCGTTAATTCATTGTCTGGCATTATACTGACAGAAATAAGAGTCCAGCTGTAATATGACCTTTCTGCATTACACTGCTAACACACATCAAGTATCCATCAGCAAGTACCCTGCTGATGGATACACACACATCTTAAAACCAAAGGATCATTTTCATCAGTTATGAATGCCACCAGTTGTGACTTTACATAATAGGACACTAACAAAAACTATTCTTACTACTTCAAGTGTTACCCTCGAAATGTGAAAGCAGCATGTTAGCCGGCTAACTTCAGGTTTAAGTCAGGATTTCCTGTATAAAACTGAAGAAATGTTTTACTGCTTATTGCATAACATGATGTTCTCTAACAAGGTGATTAACAACAAAAATCACAAGAAGTGAATCAACCGCTAAATGGTCTGCTTCAATGGCAGTTGTACTGCACATGGCAAGTTACTGAGACATTGACAGTTTTTGTTGTGGTATACCAACCACTGCTGTTAGATTTTGTTTCAATAAATTGTTTGAGATGAAGAAATGACCATTGCATGTTCTAATTAAATGTCCTACTTTCATGATATAATATCACAACAGGATGAACTTTTTACATTTTCCATAGATTTCACCCAAAAGTCGAATGTCTCTTACTTTTTGTGAGTAGTGTATACAAGATATTGCAAAAATACTGGGAGAATCTTCTCAATGAACCTGGATAACAGCCTTTTTGCTATCTCTTGTGCCACCAAGAGGGGACAACAGTGTATGGCAGAGAGAGACGACTAGACATGTGCCCTAGTAGCTAACACTGTGTGATCTGGTGTGCTAACTGAAGCCACAAGAATTTTCTTCAGCCCCGTGTTGAATTTGATCTGTCCAGCAGCAAAAGAACTGCACTCACTACAAGAACAGATACATGCAAAGCGCATCAATACTCCTATTCATATCAAGTACATGAAACTAAAACCAATGAGTCCTTCCTCATTCTGTGAAAGCTTGTGACAGAAGGGTGTAGACTGAAGAGTTGTGAAAAAAACGATAGTCTTGATGTGAGCTTTGTGGAAAAACATTTCCACCATAAAAGAGGTGGAAACTTAGGTTATCTCGAGGATGGGTACTTTTTAGTAGCAACTGAAATGTCAGGAGCACAGAGTCCTACTGTCAGGCACCAGAAGTTAGCATTTCCAGCCCACCCTTTGTGTAGGCATAAATTATGTCAATGTGTTTTTGTGTCTGTGTTTGATTGACAGCAGCTGGCTGGCAGGCTGCCACAGTAGCCCTGTTTCAGACACAATGAAACAATGTCACCACTGCACTTTGAATCATTATGTTCAATGGCTTGCCACAGCACAACAGATTTTCGCTCCAACCGTCAAGTCGGGTTTGTTACATGGCGCACAAGTCGATGCACTTGGGGCGCACAGTGCGCTACAACCAGCTCCATTGTGTGAAAGGGTGTTTACACTGAAGGAAATAAGAGACAGAGCAAACAGACTGGAGCTTGGTGTACAGGTCATGGGCAGACAGTGTGCTGTTAACTGCACTGAAGTGACGTGCAAACTTTCAGGTTGTTTAATGTGCTGCAGCTGAGCAGATGATGTTTGTCTGGTGGCTCCTTCAACAAACTCTGGTGCAGGATGGGATCATGGTTCATGTTTGGAGGTCAGAAGAAGGATACTCCAGGAGACACAATTCTTTGATTACTGCTTCATGCAAGCTTTGATTAACTGTGTTAAAATAAGGTTTTAATGCAAAAAAATGGGTGCGCAATCATGAAACCTCAAACTATAGGATAGAACTAGAGGATTTCTCGCTTTCAAGTACAGGAGACATGATCTACATAACAGATGATATGCTATCTGTCCTGTCACTGAGTTTTATTCAGATTACATTTTGACCAGCGACTCCACTGAACAGACAGAAGTTGAATTTGAGTGAAAACAGCTGGCACTCTTGTAACAGAAGCAGTGACAATGAGAGAAACATATTAGACAAGAGAGAGAGAGTGTGCCATGGCTAATGATAAATGGCGGTGGACACCGAAAAACAGGCTTTTAATCTGGAATGGGCCGAGGTGTTTGTTGTTGTTGTGAAAAGCACTTTTTATTTAGAATTCTGAATTGAATGTAAAATTTACTTTGCTTTGACGTATTATTTATTGTTTTTTATTTATTTGATTTACTATGCATTATTGTATGCAGAGTCCAGAGTGTCACTGAAAATACATACTACAACGACAATGCTGCTTCAATATATATAAAATAATTGTAACGTATAATTAAATTATAATGCAACTTAAACATGATGATGCTGAACAGGAGGACATTTTCTCTGTCCGGACTCGGACTAATCCAAACTCGAAGCACACTGCCTGCTGACAACCGTGAGTAACACAATGACTGTGGATGAGTACCTCATACAACCCCACTAAGAAATACATGAACTGTCCCTTTAAGGCAAAGTCTTTATGGCTGCTGGTGCATTCATCTTTAAAATCTTTTACTGAACAGATTTTTTTAAGGGCTTGTAGGAAGACATATTTATATTCCTCAAAAAGATTGTGTTGGTATCAAAACAAGCATCCATCCACTATCCAACAATGATATATCAGCATATAGAATACCTGGAACAAACCATGAATACATGTAGGCCAGCCTACTGATATCATGTTATCATAAAACATGGCATTAATAATTACTTCAATGTGACTTTCAGTTTATTTGATTGCTACTTTAATGGCTAAAGGCTCTATGTAGGGATGAGTTAACGATTAATGTCAGCTCTCAGCCTTTGTCCTCTAGATATTTTTTAGCATATGTGCTGTGGTTCAGGAGGTGAAGCGGGTTGTCCACTGTTGGTGGTTCGATCCCCGGCTCCTCCAGTCTGCATGTTGAAGTGCCCTTGGGCAAGATATCAAACCCCAAATTGCTCCCGAAGGCTGTACCATCAGTGTGACAGTGTGTCAAACTGATGAGCACCTTGCATAGCAGCCAATGCCATCAGTGTATGAATGTGTGTGAATGGGTGAATGAGATATGTAGTGTAAAATGCTTTGAGTGGTCAGAAGACTAGAAAGGAGATATATAAGTACAGTCCATTTACCATTTAGCATCTTTGAGCTGCTCCTCTCCAGACAGGTGAGTGTAACCAGTGAGCATGAACAAAGAGTGTAAACAGCATCTTTTCATATAGACAACAACAATGTAACCATGGCAACTACAGGTATTGAAACATACAAATGGCCATTGCGCTGTACTTCAACACAATGTATTACACTGCATGTATTACAACACACGTCACGTGTACTGCACCGGTACTGTACTGGTGCAGTAATCCAGCAGCAGTCTGCACACACTCACATGCCAACAACACTGACTCTTCATTTATTCATTCATTCTTAATATCATACTACATCTGGTTTGATCAACTTCAGCCCTGAAGCAGTGTCTGACCTGTAACTATGCACGAGGTGACTGATGACACATCTACATACAGAACATGGCATTATAACAAAGCAGAAACACACACTATGCCTGCCCATACTTGATTTCTCTCGGTGTTCAGAGAGAAATCAGAAGAGTTGGATTTGTTGTTGGTGAACGCAGTGATGAGGCAGTGTGTTTTAGGGTGGTACAGTTAGCTAGCATTTTCCACAGAGCAATAAAAGCTGACAGTTAAGGAGCGTGAACAGCCAGCTCCAAGGTATGAGTAACGTTACACAGCCAGAGGCTAGCTTTGTGCTTCTGAGAATACAGCCTGCTTCAGGAGCGGCTGGCGTTCATGGCAGAATGCGAGCATACAGGCTAACAAGCGTAGTGGAAGAGAACAAAGATCCTTCAACACCCCCAAACTGAACTTTTCCAACTTGGCCATTCCAATAGGCACAGCTGTGGAGTTGCACCAGGAAATAGCGGAGGCCTAGACGGTACGACAGCTTGTTCCACCCGAAATTCAGCCTATTTCTGGCCAACAGTGGACAGAAACCTCCGGCAAACGCCCCCGAAGCACACATGATACAGACTCAATTGGCCTCGTTGTGGCCAAATGCCTTAACTTACCCGCAAAGTGCGATTCTCCCGTGGCTGAATGTCGATCTGTTTCCCTGAAGCCACAGCAGGAACTTACTCTACGTCACGTGCTGGGCTGTCATGGCGTGGATTGGCTTATTGTCAAATTGGAGCTAGCAAGGAATGCCGGGAAAGGTAGTTTTCAAATGGGTTGCCATATTTCACTTCATCTATCGCACTTTGTTTTCATTGACATTTGATGGCTCTTTACATGCAAGCGTACCATATTTTTGGCAGGAGGAAGCATTGTTCTGTGTATATTTTATGAATAAATTACTTTATATTTTATACATTTATATACAATATTAAATAATTTATTTTTTATATAATAAATGAAATTAATTTGATTGTAGTGTAATTTAAAGGTACAATATGTAAGATACTATGAACATAGCATGTTAAATGTAAATTGCAAGTCAGACGATTTAGAAGTTTCCAGATTTATATCTGGAGAAATCAGCTGACTTACTTTGACTAAGTACTTTCATAGTAACAGAGATACTGGGAATAAAATAATAACTCAAGTTCTACTTACTAGATTTTTCTGTAGCTTTCAACCATATGTCATGGTCTGCATATGTACATTTGTACCTGTGTGTGACCTGCACTCTTGATCAGTTTCATCCTGTCAACTAGCTGTTAGCTTATCCTTGTTTGTTTGTTTTTTTGCAGCATCACTGTATGTCAAGGGAATGAACAAACAGTGAATAAACTTCAGGAAGAAGTTACTGATTGTTTGACTAATGTTAGAACCAAATGAACACATAATACATGTTAAAACAAGGAGAACCACCTGCTCTTTTTAGCATTATGCCTTTCATTTGAAAATAATGCAGTTCTAAATGTTGTTAGTATTAACAGTTTTTTTCTTTCTAATAATTCATCAAGTTGACAGTTTTACGGTCCATGTTAATAAGTTGTACTGCTTTTAGAGCAGTTTTCCTGGCAGTTGAAAAAGCTTCAAGCTGTTGCAAGATTAATCAAAGTGATTAATGTGAGACAAAAGGAAAAAAATATCATTCTCCTGGAGACCATTCTTTCTGACTTTCCCCAACAAAGTCTGTTTAAAGCCTGACTCATTGGGAAGTGTCATACTACCTATTTACCACCATGGTCCTCTATGTTCAGTTCTGCATTATATACAGACAATAAAGTCTCTCTTAGTGCCAGACAGGGACAGGCAAACTGGATGCCGGTAGCGTTTTTCAATTCATTTCAGTGGGGGTCGTGCATTGAACAAAAATATGATTTGGTTTAATTTGAAATGTAATATATACAATAATATACTGAGAAGCTTGTTTCAGAAAGGTTATATTGTATATTCATTTTTACTTTGGTAAAAAAGAAGTAATATTTCTCTTATTTTCTCATGCCATATTTTAAAAATCATGCTCAAAGATCACATGCTGGACTTTCACCTTGACCTGGATGAACCTATGAACTACGTAATCTAATTTAAATCTAATTTCATTTGTATAGCCCAAAGTTGCAAAACACATTTGCCTCAGAGGGCTTTACAATCTGTACAGGGAGTGACACCCTTTGTCCTTAGACCCTCGGTTCCAGTGAGGAAAAACTTGCCACAAAAAACCCTTTAACAGGAAAAAAATGTGGAAGAAACCTAAGTAATCCTAAGTAATCAGAACTAGAGCCAAGCAGCAACCCTGACACGACTGCTTCAGTCACGGCTGGACACTCTTTCAGTCTGCTTCTCTGGTTCATCCTGGTACTCCTGCATCTGCACACACACAGCATAAACTATGTCCCCTAAAAAGACTCAGCAATAAACCTCCAGATCCATCAAGCCCCCTGGTCACTTTCAAAATAATCAGTACTTTACTTTAGCAGTACTCCATTGAAATTACACTTACACTCAATCTACAATTAAATTTCAATGTCAGCATGTTGATGAGAATACATTTTAATTTTGTTGTATTGACAGCGTACATATTGAATATTTGGCTCCAAATGACATGATGTCACTACTGTAACTGGATATATGCACAGATATTGTATCCATCCACTAAAATAGTTTGTGATATCACATCAAATTCCAACAGTCTCACAGCCAGTCACTACATCTGGTCCCATGTATTAAGGAGAGACAGCTAATATTAGCTACCCCTGCTCCTTTCTATATACACCACTAAGTGTGTTAGAGCTGCCAATGGCTGCAAGTGTTGAAATAATTTGAGCAAAAAAAAAAAATGTCTCGGGGGAATGATAATGTTAAGCAAACTAATGAGTCCTCCCAAATGATGAATCCTGCAAATAAACTGACAGCCAAAATCAGTAATGCTTAATAACTAATACTGAAATAATATATTTATACAATTATACAATCAATAGCACCAGTTCAGTGCTGCCACAGACGCCACTCTACTCTTTCACACAAATGTGTGTTATGCACATCATTGACATGTCAAAAAGTAAAGGGAATTCAAATTTCAGTTTGACTTTAAAGAGCCAACAACCCTCGACCTAGTGTTTTTAGGGTAAATGTTTGTATTTGAGGTAAGAACAGAATAGCAGCATCAGCAGGAGCAGAGGTGTGATACTGCAGTTCACACTTGTAACAGCAGAGGACAACAGAGCACAGATGGTGCATATGCTGTACAGCAGTGCAATCTTTATGCAGTTTTGTGACTCCAAGTTGCCAAGTGAGCCATGAAGCTGTATATCAACCAATTCAAATTCAAATTAGTTACATAAAGGGACACCACCAACATTGTGCAGTGCCTACTCTTTACTGTACTGTTGTACTTCACTGACCACTTTTTCTCATTGCACTTCTCAATTTAAAATGCTTGGCACTATCAAAAGGTCTAAATATTTGTAGAGATAGGAGGGCCTTCAGACAACCTTTGTTCCTTCACCATCAACACAAGCACTGGGTCCACCATACATACAGTCTTATAGATGATCATATATAAGACTGATCTGTATGAAATGATCATACTTTAAACAAACATTAAGTCAAACAAAATGATATTTTTTTTAACATTCTGGCCTTAATGGATCTTAGAATACATATTTATCAATCCCTTTAATTCTAAAAAAAATCAGCCAAGGGGGACCTCTACTTTCAGCTTTGCACACTGACAGAGAATCATCTTCCCACTCAGCTGATTAGTGAAACACAATCTAAGTGCGTAAAATACTGCTGACACTCACCCTGGTTAAGACCTTTGTTGGTAGGACATTTAAAAATACAGTACATACTGTAACAAAGGGAGAAAAAAAACCTACAGTGTCATTTGGGTTGTTTTTGAGGGAGACTGCAATTTAGTTTTCTGTTGAGACGATATTTTACCCATGCAGTGAGTCCTCCACAACAAAATAAATGACTCATTCTGCCACTAATTTTGAGCCTGTTTACACATGCTATTGTTGTATGTCTTGGGTGATACTAGTGATACAAGTAGACAGCTCTAAATGTATCAATTACACCTAGCATTAGAGTGAGTCTCCACGCGTGTCTCCAGTGACCACTTGTAATCGGATCTCACCTCTGTGCTCATTGGGACATCATTATAGTTTGAGACCAAATGCTTTGTTGTTTTTAACTAGCAGCCAGCAGGGACAAGACATACTGAGACAGACAGACAACGACAATGTATTTTTACATTTTACACAAAGAAAGGAATTTGCATTTGCCCGTATATAAATAATGAAGAATTTGTTTTAAGTTAAGTTTCTCCCAACTCAATATCTGACTAAATTGTGAGGTTGTCTAGGGGTTTTCTATGGGTTAAATGGTAATGGTAAATGGAGTGTACTTCAATTGCTCCTTTCTAGTCTTCCAACTACACAAAGCTCTTTACAGTACGTATCTCATTCTCATTCTTCACCCATTCACACACATTCATTGGCAGTGATGGCATTGGCTGCCATGCAAGGTGCCAACTGCTCATCAGTTTGAGGAGCTAACCATTCAACACACACATTCACACACTGATGGCACAGCCTTCAGGAGCATTTATATTTGGTTCAGTATCTTGCCCAAGGACACTTCAATATGCAGACTGGAGGAGATCGAACCGCCGATCTTCTGATTAGTGGATGACCCGCTCTGCCTCCGAGCCACAGCCGACCCCCCGTTACTGCTGTTAGTACGTGTTCACACATGCTGCTTATCTTGGCAGGTAAGAGAGCCTCTAATTTGCATTACAGTGAGACAGATGGAAATCAGTGCAGTTTATGTGTTCTCGTTTTTTTTCCAATGTGGCCCAAGATGCATTAGCATTTACACTACAAAAGATGTGTCCCAGTTCACTTCTGCAAGTGGTCTGAGTGATCTGACCACCCTACATCTTACAATGGTTTACATTTGTATTTAGAGCTGTCCACTTGTGATCCAGTCACACAAGACAAATATAAATAGCTGTGAAGTTGCTTGTTTCTCCTCCTGTAAGATATCATTCAGCTCGCCTTTTGAACATATTGTGCAATACATAGCAAACCTCTGCCACTATTTTTGCATATTTTAACATGTTCAAAATAGGTTAGGGCGGCATGGTGGGGGGTGGGTACTGTCCAACAACATGCGCTTGATAGTTTAATTGGTGACTCTAAGTTGGCTATAGGTGTGAATGTGAGTGTGAATGGATTTTTCTATGTGTAATATATTTTTATTTATAAGGTGCTTTTATAGCATGCTTGAATATGTGAATGTCCTTGTTATTTCTAACAACTCTTCAACGGCAGTTTAAATCACCCGATGAATTCAGAAACTATGAACTCTGCAATTCATCACTTGAGAATTGCTGTACAACGCTGTTGTTAAATATTAACTGTCAATACCGATATCCTTTATTTATTATTTATTGAACTTTGATGAAAAAGTCAAAATTGAGGAGAAAAAAAAACACAACTTAGGCCCAGACACAGTGCTAAACTTCATTCATTCATTTTTTATTTTTGTTCATTCACAATGACAACTACAGCAACTAGATAGATTGTGACACTGTGCACTAAAAAACACTGGGTCAATTTTTAATCAAGTACCAGTGGGGTGCCTTGACCCAGTGTTTGTGTTATTTTTATATTACTGTTGGGTTACTGGATCAAAGTAGCATTTTTTGGGTGGCTTTTTACCCAATGGCATTGCAGCATTGCAGAGTTTATATATTGGTCAACCACTGGGTCAAGTGTGTGATTTTAGACACAGTTCTAAAAAATATTTTAGATTATTTTATATAATAATAATGTAAGAATATTGAAGCACTATAAGAAGTTGGAAAATAAGGTGTCCTGTGGTCTGTTGCTTTAGGGGCCTACCATATGACTGTAACAGGAAATGTTCAGCTGAAAAGGCAGGGCGTCCGTGAGATATAGAACAGTACATTAATGTATAAGTGACCCAGGAGGTCAGAGCCACCCTATGATGGGAATTGGGAGAGCACTAATGAACTAAATTACTTTTTTAAATCAATGTGACTGTGGTCCTGTCAGTAGTGTGGACCTGTGCAGAGACATTGATTACACAGATCAATACATTACCTCATACAAGGTTGTACTTGTTGACGTCCCAAGCTCTGTTATTAAAAGGTCTATGGGGTTGGAGAGGGAGATATTGTGCATTGCTGCTATGTCACAATAAAGCTACAGTTTTCTATCCTGTCCATACTTTCTGTGTGGTTATTATTTAAACTGAAACAGTGAAGGTCTTGAAACTAGCTTCTGACCCACTGACCCTTTCCAATACAGGGTCTCAGTATAGTTCATATGCAGGAGAACTGTCATGTTATCAGTCAAATCATGTCAGTTAACTCAGTATTCAATGAAAGCAGCACTTTTGTTGGCACTAAGTAAGAATGGAGCTTTTCAAGCCTGCAACAGTTGTCCACTTTGTCCAGTTAATAATTCAGCGTTAAATATGGCAATCAATTTACAAACAATCCTAGTTCTTGAAAGCACATGTGATATCTGGTGAACCATTTTTTTTTGCCATTTAAGCATGTATATGTATAGCAAACAGCTGTGAGTCTGTTATCAGTCACTGATTAATCTGTATCTCCACTGTGATGAAAATTCACTTTTTTTCCCAAATCGTATCAGATGTTACTTCATGACACTGTCCATATAGTACAAATATGTACAACAATTCATCATAGTCATATGAGATGATAGATGAGAAAACAGAAAAAGGTCTGGTGAAGAAGCCAAGTTAGTAGCATGCATTGTAGAGACGGAAAGGCAGTCTAGAGCCTAAAGCAGCAGAACAAATGGATGACCCTAACTATAACCTCTATAAAAAGGGACGTCTTAAGACTACTCTTTCACATGTGTAGAGGGTGTCTGCCTCCCTAACCCGAACTGGGAGTTCACAGAAGAGGAGCTTGATAGCTAAAGGCTCTGGGTCCCATTCTACTTTTGGAAACTATAGCCCAAAGTATATATATAGGCTAGCTGTGTCCTGGACTGACCCCTATCCATAGAGGTATTGGGGGAGAGGAGGAAAGCTGACATCCATCATGAAAAACTCCTCTCACCCCCTGCATTAGACTGTGGGGGCCTTAAGGAGCCCCTTTAGCAACAGGCAGCTACTCCCACCATGTAATAAGGAGCACTACCACAAGTCATTCAGTACAACAGCTGTAGAAATCGATGGAGATAGTTGGTGAAGGTTGATAGGGAGCACAGATTTTCCAGAGTCATTACTATTGAGACTGAGAGGAATACATGACTTGATGGACTGTGGCTCTCTGTTAGCCTGGCTACAGTGTTGAAGAGAAACCTGGGGTTGTTCTTGTTTTCCTCTATTAATGAAGAGTAATAGGCTGTTCTGGCATTACGGAGAGCCTTCCTGTAAGTTTTAAGATTATCTTGCCTAAATCTAAAGGTAGCAAACAAGTCCTCTGTTAAACAGAGACATGGTTTTGAATTAAATGCTGATCGAATCACTTCCTTAAACGTAGCTACAGCACTATGAGATGGCTTGTAAAGGCTTGTAGTAATATGAATGAAGTTTTTGGCACTTACAGCTTTAGGCTTCACTTCACAGCACTCGGAGGTTGCCGCTTGCCCACTATCCAATGCAGACTACAGTGGTAGCACATAACCTTCTGCATGTGTCTTATATAGCTGCTTATATCACCCTGCTTAGCCTCTTAATAGCAGAAGTTGTATGATGGCTCACCACACCATGGCACACCTTTCCCTGAAATAGTGACTCCTTTTGTCAAAGACTCTGCTCCAGTGCTCTGTGACTCCAGGCCCCAGAGGCAGCTGCATCATCTAACTGCAGGATGAGAGGATGGTTTTGACATTTTCCCGTATTCCCCACTGTTTGCCATCATGCCTCTTTGCCATTTGTCAATACAGACACCATGGCATCAAACATAACGAGCCTGAAGCTCCATATGGAGCTGGGACCTGTTCACCAACGTACTATATGCTGCACTCTTGATAGTCAGCTTGATTGAGTGAAGACACTGGCAAAGGACACAGTCTTCAGGATGGATGCTTCGTTAGAGACTGCTTCTGGCGTCATTCATGTGTGGTGATTCTTGCCAATGCCATTAGGAGGAGCCAGAAAAAACAGAGTTTTTTTTCACAGATTATCTGATTGATGTACTACTGCCAAGATATAAAGACAGTTTCAGAAAATATGCAAAGAATCCGTACTTTTTAAAAAAAATACATGCTGTAGGTTTAACTTCCTAATTCGCTGCAGTGATGTACAGGTGCGCTCCAGACATATCCTGTCGCAGGTGTGGTTGCAGGTGAAAGAATGCAGATTGTGACAATCTACAGCTTTTCTATTGTATTTAATATTTAATTGAAAGTTTTACACGGTTGAGATGGCGGGGTACACCATGAACAAGTCACCAGATCATCACAATCTGAATGTGGGATTGACTTTTAGTGGTTGGTGAGAGCTTGGTCAAATAAAGGCTGAAAGACAGACGCCGAGCTGGGCTGACTGCTGTTGGACTAGTCAGTAATATTAGCTGCTGCTGTGTCTGCTGTTGGTGACCTGGTTGATGTTTGGCTGTTAGCAAAGTTGTCCAACAAGTTGTCTGCTAGTTTTTCATCATTAATTAATGTAATCAGAACAAATACTCAAGTACAGCTGAGCATATTTACCACAGATTACACATTAGACAGTTAGAAAGGGTTGTTTCAGTGAGTGTGTGTTTCCATGGTGATCTTCAATCAGGATTTATAGTAGACCCTGAGTTTATCTGATATTTATTCTGGTTGTCTCAGAGGGTAGACAAAATATCAGAAACACTTCATTCAGTGGCAGGTGAGGATGCAGGCGGCAAACCGGTCAGTCATGCTCAGCTGGATCCAGACTGGAAACCAGTCAGTACAGCTTAACTTTAGTTTATTTCAGGAGCTGTGGTGGAATTTCTATTAAAACACTTGATGACTTGATGAAAAAAAGGAAAAGGGCAGAAATTAGCTTCTTAGAAGTCTTAGCATGTCCCTTTGACACACACACACACACACACACACACACACACACACACACAGAGACACGCACACACAGATAGCAGAGGGGGAGGGCTGCGGTGATGCTGAGCCTCTCCAGTGAGTCCAGTGCGGGGGCTTGACGTAAGAACTGGGAGGGGCGGGGCTTGTACTTCGTGTTGAGTCTCCAGTGGATCATCGACAGAGCCGGTCTGTGTCTTTCATTCATCACCGGAACTGTGCAGCTCGTGCATCAGCCGTGATACCGTCTCCCATCCCGTCTCCTCCGACCAACCACACCAAGGACACCGTCGCTGGCCATCATCCGCGGTAAGACCCGCAGAGCAGACGGCTGGAGAGCGGCTGCCGGTTAGATAACGGATGGCCCCGTGCTGTCCTATAGATTGTCTGAATATAACATCCCTATATGGATAGTAGAGCGCGTGCGGTGTTCAGTAGGCCCGCTGGGTTCATTGTGACGTATCGGATTTTCTGATATTGTTTGATTTTAATCTGCAGTGCTATTATGTAATATACTTCAAATGTTGTAGACTTCTCAATCATGACAGGAGATTGACCTTGTCGGATTATTTGCTTTCTTTTTCATCTTCTCGGCTCGGTTATCGCGGTGGTATCACCAATGACGACACAAACCACTGCTCAGTATGGAGCTGAAACCTTGAAAAATTCTTCTAGCTTCACAAATGTTCCTGGACTCCAACATGGTACTGCTGGAGCCATTTGGACACACTGCATACAGCATATATAATGCATTATAATATGGTAGTAATGTCATAAGATCATATTCACTGTAGTCCAATTCATTCATCATAGTCTTTAGCCGTTCCTGTAATACAGCATACGATAATAATAACAATATTTTAAAAAATCAGTTAATGAACAACAAGACTGTGCACAATTGCAAAGTACATACAAAAGATATCTGATATTTATTCTGGTTGTCTCAGAGGGTAGACAAAATATCAGAAACACCTCATTCAGTTGCAGGTGATGATGCAGGCGGCAAACCGGTCAGTCATGCTCAGCTGGATCCAGTCTGGAAACCAGTCAGTCATGCTCAGCTGGATCCAGACTGGAAACCAGTCAGTCCAGCTCAACTGGATCCAGTCTGGAAACCAGTCAGTCATGCTCAGCTGGATCCAGTCTGGAAACCACTCAGTCCAGCTCAACTGGATCCAGACTGGAAACCAGTCAGTACAGCTTAACTCAAAGAAAATGAAACTGCAAGCTCGTTAATCAGCTTGTAGTTTCATTTACACTGCAGGTCAACCTTGTGTATTATAGCTCAGTTAATATTACCTAATGTATTTCTAGATAAAATAAGATGAAAAACCAATGGCCTCACCATCATTACATATTATACATCAAATTTCTGAATAGATAAAAAATGATTAGACACGTTTTGCATGCTTAGATCCGTATTACAGAGGGCCAGCAGGGTATGTTGCCGTATGCCCATGAATCAAACAGGTTTATCTTCTGTGCATCTTAAACTCTCAGGGATGCATTTTCACCCTCAGCTATGCTTAATTTGGCCAACAAAACACAAACACCTTATGGCAGGTGAAGATGAGGATGGAGTCTGCAGATATTAGGGATGTTTCTATATTTAGAGTTCTATTTTTTCAAACCCGTCAGCTACAGACACCAGGGCTTAATTTGTACTAGATAGGCTGAAACATGAACCTCCCAGACTGGGATTGATGTCATTTATGGTGTTACTGTATTTACCAGTTTTCAGCATGTAAATACGTATATGCTCATTTTAGCATACTACAATGAGATCATGACAGACCATGAATACATACCTTAGTTGTTAGTTATGAGGATGAGATCTGGAGAATTGTTGATGACTATTAATAAGACTAGAAAGGACACCAGAACTGAGAAGAAATGGGTGCTGAAATGGCTGCAATGTCACTATTGTCTGCAGTACAACATGACAAGTCCAATATTGTTACTAACACATTCAAGTCTACTTAAAACAGTGAATTAAGTTCAACATAAAGCCCACAATACTGTCAGTATAAAAAATGGTTTGCCTTCATTTAATTGACATGGTGTGAGAACGAGCACAATGGTTTACTTTAAGGTCATGATGTTATGCTGCAGCAGTGCTGTGAAGGTATCAAAGGTCTCAGCTATTCTTTGATAGTTGAACGTATAATAATAATAATAATTAATAATAAAACTGGTATTAACTTGAGGATTTTTTACAGGTCTAAGCATACACAGAAACATAGACATATTGAGTTCATGTGAAGAGATATCAGAGCTGTGGGTCTGCTGCAGCAAAGTGCCCTGAGCAGTAAGGGGTCATGCGCCTTGTTCAAGGGCACATTGGGAGTGCCCCTGATGTGAACTGAAACCTCTCCAGCCATTAGTTCAGTTCAGTCTACTGGTGCATGCTGGATCCTCAGGTGCCCAAATCAAGTCCCAGGCTCAGCAGGGACTTAGTTTAGCATACTGCACATGCTAACAAATTTTGATGATCATTTGATCATCTCTGCATGTCAATTTTGAATGACACAGAATCGGATGAGATCGATCAAGCTGAAAAACCATCTGATTCTGGTGACTGGCAAATCAATTGGTCCATCACTGGCTTTAGCAGACAAGTGGACAATTCCCCTGCCCATTGCACTAGATAAAACCAATCTTCTGGTTTTAAGATTCATGTCAGTCCATCCAAGAGTTGTAAAGATAATTCACTCTTTGCTCTCTTGGAGTGTGAGCACTCCCCCTCCTCCACAAACACTGCCATTCGTGGAGCCACACCAACACCAGTCAATAATGCAATAATGCACAAAGAGAGCAAATGTATTAGCTGATGTGGCACCTGGGGAACTGCACATTTTTTTTGATGGCCCCTTGAGATATTTTTACTCACTGGACTGAAGGCTCACTGCTCCAGATATATCTTCTATCTTCATATCCGTATTTTGACATGCATATGTCCGGTGACCATCATTGCAATGGTAGCAATAATAATGTAACCTTCGTAGTCATAGGACGGTGACCCTCGTTGTCATGGTAATAATAAGCATGTGGTTAATATATCCCGAAAAGATTGCAATTTGATTAGTTTAAGGCAGCAGTTCAAGTTCAAAAATGTATGTAAATACAGTATCTTAAGCTACATCATGTACGTGTAAATTAAATATGTTATATTAGTAATACCAGCCTGGTATTTTGGCAGCAGGGAGCCTTCAGAACAATAGGCGCTGTTGTGGGGATAACTTTATGTTGGATAAAGGACATTTTTCAAACTTTTGCAGATTGGGAATAATGGGCTATTTGAACAACAATATGGCACCACTATCAATACTATGTATTTTGTTGCACGTTGCATGTATGGACATAATACTAAGCTTTACTGAGAGGGAAAATCCAGGGAGAGTAATGAGATCAGACAGCAGACGAATCTAGATGTCCGTGTAGTTTTACCTGCTCAGTGAAAAATTAACAGACATGAGCCCAATCCTGTTACTTCTCATGTATCCATGTCACTCATCTCAATGTGAGTGACATGGATACTCTGTTCTTGATTGGGATAGGCCTTTAATGTGGAGCTACAGGGGTAAGAACTAGGATTCCAGTTGCTGTAGTGCAGGAACATTTAAGTCAGAGTTATGAAAAGCTTCTAGTCATTTGGACCAGTGCATCCATCATAAAGAATTAGTAACATACTCTAAAACACTTAATGTACACATTATTTTTAATGTAATATGAAGACGTGTATCTGTGTACACATTTGATCCTTTCCTCAGCCACAGTTGCAATGCATTCTGGGAAATGTCTTTTCACACTTGATTTGACTATGCATGTGGAAATGCTCCATTTGGTGGACCATCTGGACCCTAGATAACCACTACCCATTCATCCTAAATAGAAATGGGACACACTACACTACATGAAAGTACACAAAATGGAGGGACAGGAACAAGCATACGTAGTTTATTAAGATCTCAAACATAATCATCTCTGTAGGAAAGTGTATTGATACAAGATACTCAGATACTCACCTCATAAAATTGATATGGCAAATAAGTCTTCTGTCTTATTTCTGTCTGAAGAAATTTTCAACCTTTTCAAGACTTATTCTGACTTTGGGTCTTGTTTAGTTTGATTTTTTGTGAAGCACAACAGCAGGGAAAAGCATTTCACATTATATAAATCATCATTCTTACTAAAAGTAAACACATATTATATAACTGAATCTCTTAACTGTAACAGGGCACCGCTATATGGCAGCCTTTTGTGTCTATAAGCCCTTTGTGTGTATGGTTATAAAAATAGTAAATAAGTAAATCTTTTGTTCTTCTAATTCAGCTAATGAGAGCAGAATCTATGGGCCGTAAAATCAAAACAATATGCTAAAAGACGCTAAAAGAGAGGACAGAGTCATTGAAAATTGGGTTTCTCAACACAAGCTCTTTCTCCCACAACATTCTTTTTCATGGAGACTCACGAATGAAATACTTTCTGTTTACATGTAAGATCTTATAGCTGTTGGAAGGAAGGGAGGGGACAGAGAGAGAGAGAGAGAGTGAGAGAGAGAGAGTGTGAGAGAGAGAGGTTTGGATGTGATCTGATGTCCTTTGACAGTTTGGTATTTGGAATTGAAAGCGTGGAGGCATTATTGTATTAATCATGGAAGGGAGAGAAAAAATAGGAAAGCACAACACGAACATCCTATTCTTTCTACTTTTGTCAACACATTTACTCACACAGTCCAGCCTCTGTGTGCAAACAGGGGACGGGGACACAGTCCTGCACATACTGCTAACTAAAAGCTTGGTAGTACATTGGATTTTACTGTGTTATCACTATCTGACTGATGCTTTCATGCCTTTTGCTTGTGCTGATATGTTCACTGTTTTTGATGCTGTTGTCACATGTGGTTAGCAGCTGAGAAACTTTTTACAGGTGACGAATAATATGAATCCCTACTACTAACTTATTAATACTAGTATTAGTTTGATTAAGCAAGAAATAGTTCAGTAGGGATAGAGACTTCACTAGGCGGGCATCACAGGAAAAGTGGTCGCACCGAATTTGAACACATGAAGATGTTGAAAAGGAATGCATAAACACACTGTTATGAGATGACACTGTTATGTCATGAGATTCCAGATGTCAACTGATGACCTGGTGTGTGCATTTTTCTTGATAACACACACACACACACACACACAATGTTGTGCTTCTCTTGTACTATCATGACATTGGAGGCACAGAACTAAACACTTTGCTCTCCAAAATGTGTGTCCTTGTTCCAGTTTGAAGGAGGTAATCCAAAATTCAAACAAAAAATGAATTAGATGCATTAAAATATATCTGCGTAAATCATATAAAGTGACAATAAATAAATGGCAAGAGCCCGAATAATGAAAGAGTGTGTTAGTATGTAGTACTGACTCACAGATAAGTTACACAAATGAAATGCTTGTACATGGATCCCAACAGCTTGGGAAATGATGCATGTCTTTTTTTTATTGTGCAGGATTTCACACAATTTTATGCCCGTTACCGACTGTTAGTAACACAAATCTAGAAATCTGCCTTTAGTGGTACATGTGACTTTTCAGAGGGTCTTAAATGTGACATTTACACACACACACACATATACATGCACACACATTGTGGGTCACACTGAAGGGACGTTGGAGATTAATGACTGTATAGGTGCTGCAGTGCAGAAGGGGGAGTGGGGCATGAGAGCAGCAAAAGCAGAGGAGGGGGAGGGAGGTAGGGATGAAGGGGAGGGGTGTGGGGGGTGTTAAGGGAAGCTGAAGAATGAGGCTAGGAGGAATTCAGGAGATGAGGAGGAGGGATTCAAAATGAGACTAAAATAGAAGGAGGCAAGGAAGAGGTGAAAGGTCAAGAGGAGGCTAGGAGGAGGTGGAGGGTTAGGAGGAGGCAAGAAGGAGACCAGGAGGAGGTAGAGAATAATGTTGTCTGCCTGAGCAGCTTTATTGTTTGCCGATAGGTCTGACTCATGATGAACTACTGCAAAGTCAAATAGGGCTTTGTCAGTAAGCGTGCGTGCATGTGTGCGTGTGTGGGATGAGAGGGATGCTTCACCTTACTCACTGGACAACAGTGAAACAGGCACAAAAATACAAAAGACAAAACCATTCCTGTTGTCCCCTCAACTCTCACTGACACTGTTTCATCATATTTATTACACCCACAGCTGTTGGTGGGTGTAATGACACACACATAATCCCCCGCCCATCCCCCACACCTATCCCCTCCTCCCCCTTCACAACAACTATCATTCTTTTTAGCAGAATCCAGATCTCTGAAACGCCTGCTAAACAAGAAACACGGTTTTAAGAACACCAGGTTTACACAGCTACAGTGTGTGAAGACACGTGTATTAGATACACACACTGATGCATGTTATTCCTCTGTGCCACAGAGCTCCTTTATTGACAAAGCCTGACTAGTTTTGTAGCTTTTTTAGCTAAAATACGCTAGCTGGTTGCTGGTCGTAGTTCCATTGAAAGGTACAGTGTGATCAATGGTACTTATACCTATATTCATATCTCAACTTCCTCTTTCCTTCTAACCACTCAAGGTAATTTTACACAACACATCTTCATTCATACACTGCTGACATTGGCTGAGATGCAAGGTGCCAACTGCTCATCAGATCAGGACACACACACACTGCACAGCCTTCAGGAGTTCCGAATCTGGGGTTCAGTATCTTGCTCTTTGACTTGTAGACTGGAGGAGCTGGGGAGTGAACCACCAATCTTCTCATTAGTTGGTTAGAGGATAATCTGCTCTGCCTCCTGAGCCACAGTCGTCCTAATATAATATTCATAACTGTGTGTAACTGTCTACAGTAGCCCAGAATGGACAAACTAAACTAAGTTCCAGATAGCGCCTTCCATGTTTTGGCAAGTTTCATGGTCACTGTAGATTCTCATAAATGCATGGAAGGAGAGGGTAAGGCAAACCCTACACACCTTTAAATGGGCATGAACGAGAGTGGTATATTAATGTACTCTGCCTTCAACGTAGAGAAAGAACACATTTCTCAGAATGTCGAAACCTTAAATAGAGCTGGGCTCATTTATTAGTCTATTTAAGCCATAACAGTCGAGGTTAGATAGTTAGGATTTATGATGCTTGTTGATTATTTGTGAAGATTTATATGTTAGTTAAGGACAAATGGGCACTCAAATGTGTCCCACAGACACTGAAATGGGGAATTTTTATGGATTAAAGCAAAAAAATCTTTTGACTGAAATGTTTTTCCAGATGTAGCCAGTCATATTCCCCATTTGCAATTTGCGAAACATGCTACAGGTTACGTTACTTGACACCTGCTGAAGAAATAACAATGATTTTAGCTCCACCCGGCAGGTTTAAATACTTGACCAGCAGTGTTTTACAGGAGGATGATCTGAACAGCTGTTCTACTGACACTTTTTTTTGTGTGTTTTCAATGCATGAATCTATGAAATGAAAATGAAACATTAAACAAACAGCACTAACCAAAAACTTCTTACTGAGAATTATTAAAGTTTCGGGCGTCCCCGTAACCATAGTGACTCACAGTGTCAGAGGGGAGGGAGAGATGCTGAACGAAGCCATTTACACAGATATATTCCAAAGTAGTGAAAGAAAACATTTAATTTGAATTCTCAACTTTAAAGGACTTAAACACTGGATGAGGTTTTCAACCACATCATTGTATAACTTCGACCATAAATTCCTGGGTCCCCCAGTTCAGTCAGACTGTCAATAGGCAAAATAGTGAACCCCAAATTGCTCCAGATGGCTGTGACGTTAGTGTGTGGATGTGTGTGTGTGTGTGTGGCTGAGCTCAGTATTATCATGAAAACTTTTGATTGCAAGTTCTGATGAGCAGTGCCACTACTGACAGGATTTTGTTGTTCAAGTTGTGTCAAATTGGACTATTTGATTTTTTTCATGATACAGAGCATACAATAAATGAGAAGAATAAAAAAAAGTATAATCAGTATTATTTCCAGCTTTACCGCTGTGCAGTTTAGAAGTGGTACACCATGAAGGGATATGGGCTGAAATATGTGCCACCAGAAACTGAATTTGAATCATTTGTTGAATTTGAATTGCTTAACTTGAATAATTGCATAAAAAACTGAATCTGAATCACATAATTTGAATTTGTATTGTTCAGTTTCAATCATTGCATTGAAACTGAAAACTGAATCTGATTGTAATTTGAAACTAAATTAATTAGTTTGGAACGGAATATAACTGAATATTCAGTATTTGAATTGTGGGCACTATATTCAGTTCTCACCATTCTAATTCAGTTCTCACAATTCAATTCAGTTCAGTAGTTCATTTGTTCATTTGTTTAATGCAATTATTCAAGTTAAGCAATTCAAATTCAAATATAAATGAGTCAAATTCAGTTTCTGGTGGCACATATTTCAGCCCATAAATGGAGTGCATACAAGAAAGCAACTGCAGCAATTGGTAAGCCTATACTACCCTATTCTGCATTATGCATAGTGCCTCAGATAACGCATTATTCATGACCAGTGCTACATTATACAGGTGGTGGCCTTAAACCATCAAGCACATTTGCTGAAGTGGTTTAGTGACTGCTCAGAGAAACCAATGTTCAAAATGTGGTGTAATGCCTCCTGATGCCAGTTGATGGACCATAGAGTTTTTGCCAGGGTAAGGGTGACAAGAATACATTTTAAATAGCTTCTTTTTCTTTTTTTTTGTAACTGATTGCAAGATTATCAAAATTCATAGCATAACACATCTTTTTTTAATGAATGGTTTAACTTGTGTGAGGTTTATATCTTCTTTCTTATACACAACACTAACAGTAATGTAACACTGTGGTGTGATACTTAATTACAATAAATTTATCGCAAAGCAAATCAAGTGAAAGAGCTCAACTATGAGAAATATGTCAGATGGAAAATAACACTGGTCACATTATGGTTCATGAGGTTGGGGCACAGGGGAACAGGACAACACTGTTGCTATGATGGAGTACCACACTAACCATAAAAAAAGCATGCTCTTTTTACGCTGAAGGTTCACAGATGATGCAGATATTCGGTTTGATAGATTAGATTAGTAGATTACTTTGTAGTCATTGAGAGTGAGATTCATCTGCAAACTTTCAGCACTGACAGAGAGCGCAGTTCCAATGTGTGAGACAGGAGCAATTTATATTGCCTATCATTTCTTTCTTCAGAAAAACTGAATTTTGAATTTTTTAAAAACGTATTTTTATTGAGATTTTCACATTAATTGAAACATGGACACTTTAACTAATCACATGGATACATTATCTGGCAACAATAAAATAAAAATAAATTAATAAACATAAAATAAAACAAAAAATACATACTAATACTAATAAAATAGACAAATATAATAATAATTAATACTAATAATAAGATCACCACAGTGCATAAATTACAGTTGTACATTTAATCACAATCCAAGGTTGTGAGTTTCCAGAAAGTCTTAATAATAATAATAATAAATAAATAATAATAAATTCTTTTGTTGTTGTTCTGTTTAACTTCAGCCACTTGGTCACCTCTCTGAGGCGGTTATTAATGTGTCCAGTTTTAGTCCAAACTGGAGGAGGAGCGACTTTAGCTCCCTTAGCACATCTGCTGTGTTGGCCATGTTACTAGTGTTTGCTTGCTCAGGTGACGAGGCCCCTTTCTTGGTTTGAACGATCGATTTTTGAGCTCTGGTAAAAATGTTGCATTCCTTAGTTGTGTGAAATGTCGACATAATTGACGCTAAGTTGAAAATTTGAATTCCAAGCCACTATCTGGGGAATAAAAAGATTTTTGTGCACAATTGACTGGAGCTCCTCTTCTAAGCTGCCATGTTTGTTGGGCCGGATTCAAACCCTGGGCCGCTGCTGACACTTCATACACGGGGCAGATGCTCTGCCAATTGAGCTAATTAACACCCCCATACATTTTTTTAAAAAATTAAAAAATTAATTTCTATGGAAAAGACCACTTCCCCAGGTCCATTAACAGCCAAAAACACAGACCATGTGCTTCTCCCTTCAAGAATGGACCCAGCTGACATAGAAGACAGTGGCAGTGAAGAGAACTGCGAATGAGCATAAAAGCATTTGTACATATAGTAGCTAAAAGAGATTGAATACTCTGCTCTAAAAATAAATAAATATAAATACAAACTATTTGAGTGTTTTACATGTTATTATACCAACAAGTTCTTGTAGAAAAGTTGCTACCTTCCTTAATTATCATCATCTGGGGAGTAGGTGGATGAAACAAAAAGTCCAAAAATTTAGTTAGAAAGTGGAAAAATGTTAGCTGATTTAATATGTCTTTTAAAGTTTTTAGCTCAGGGATCTTTTCTTCCCTCTTCACTAACTCTTTATTAAATGAACTGAAAAGGGAATAAATGGCATTGTGCAGAGAAAATAGAAATGAGGTTTTGTGGCTATTGTGAGTGAGACCACATTCACTAAGGATCTGAGTGCTGTGAGTGAATTCAGGTTATAGCTATCACCAAATCTCATTGGCATAGTGGGCTACAGCTCAATAGTACTGTTGATCCCGAAGTAAAAAGGAGAGCATAATATTTTGATACAGGTCTAATCCCCATATTGAAGAACAATGATAATAATAATAAGACTAATAATAATAATAATAATACTTGTCAAAAACTGATGATGTTTCACAGTTTGTCAATCAGTCATTCAATGTGAGCCAAAGTTTTGATGAAAAACTAACATCCAATGAGATGAATAAGGTGAATTACATTCAAAGTTTCCCTTCAAATCTTTTGTGGGGGTCACCTCAAGGAGCAGGATGAACTCTGCCAATACCAATAAATCTAAAGGTTGCCATTGACCATGACCTCTGTCTTCATAATTTCTGGCAATAGAGTCATCCAGATTGCCATAATGAATGGCCACCATGTGCTCTGGAATGTGAAGGTTAAGATTAACTTAACTGTACATCATTCCTCAAGGGCATTTTAGAAGAGCAGGCCCCATGTTTTTAATTTACAGTCACACTAAGACATAATAGAGTGTGTGATCATTTGTCCTCACCATAAGTGTGTCTCTGTTGCAACACTACTCTTTGGAGTTGATGCCTCAAAGAATTAGCTGTGGGTAAGCTGTGTTCCCTCTACTGGCACCATGCCATTAGCTTGGTTAATAAATACATCGGAAATTTCAGTTGTAGTTGATTTTATGTAATTAAAACAAATACACCAAAGTGACATGTATGTAACTCAAAAGCTTACTTGCAGTCACTGCAGAATATCATTTAAATTTTGGGGTTTGATGCATAGAAACATGTAGATTTGCTGCAATTCTGTGCATATGCATTTTACTAAAGCATAACAAATCCTACACTGAAGCCATTAGTGTAAGTGGCAATGTTGAATTATATCGCATAGTTGTCTTATTTTCATGGCAACAAGCACAGAGTGATTATTGACAAAATTTACCAACTAATCATTTTCTGGTGCCTGTGTGTCAATGGTTTGTTTCATGTATAGGCGGGGCTGCGTGGGAAAAATGACATGGATCCTGCTATCGCACAACAGAGTGGTATGCTTATGTGTTTGCGTCAGCATGGAGCCTACTGGCATGAAGCACTGGAGCCAAGGATCTACCCAGGAGACATGAATGATTTTGGTGTCCATGTTCACATCCCTTGACCAACAGGATAATCTACTGAAGACATGGTGTGTTCCTTTGGTTTTGTATTATTCAGGTGCTGAAGAGACCTGTTCTTTTCAGTATGATGGTCCTATCTGTTCTGTGTGGAAGTGTGGCAAAAACAAGGAGAGCTGGCAGCATACTCCAAATAGATCAGATTTGCTGTGTCATCAGTGTGTCATAGCTATAAAATCAATTTAATCTTTGGAGTTACACTATATAATACTCATGATTCTGCTTCTTGAGATTTGAGTTTGTTTCACAATGTAATAGATAATGCAGGCATTACTAAAGTCACTCAGTCAATCATCAGTCATAGATTGAAGATAAACATAAACACTCTCAGCTTGTAGTCATTGTTGGTGCTATTTTGTATTCTTCTTAAAACACTGTGTTTAGTAAACTGTAACCATAGGATTTAAATGAAGAGAATCCCGACTGCTGTCATGTGAGCAAATGCAAAATGCTTTTTTCTTTGTGGTAAAATATTTTGACTTTGTTGACTGTCACCCTTGTTCCCCATGACTTGGTTATTTGATTTTTTTTTTTTTGTTTTGTTTGTTTTTTTCACACCATAACTCCAAAGATCCCCCACCTGGCGGAGCATCACTTAATGACCAGAGCCCAGTCTGCAGTGAGCATACTGGCATTTGCTCACAGTGGCGTATCTGATGGCAGTTTAACAGTCTTTGCAAATGTGCCAAATTTAATTTTGTTTGGAGTACACTGCCAGCCTTAGAGAGGAAGGAAGCTAGAGCATGGGAGAGTGAATAGGAGAAGAATGAATCAATGAGAGTGAGAGAGAGAGAGAGCGGCAGACAGAAACACAAAAACAAAACAGCATCGCTCTCATTGGCAGGAGCAGGCCTCCCAGCCAAGCCTGACACCTCATCTCAAAGCATCAAAGCATGATGGAAAAATACCAGTGTCCACAGTGTGTACGTGTGTGTGTCTGCAGTGACCAGACAATGTTTTCACTACAAATGCCCTTACAGCTCACATGGCCCATTGATAGATTATTGGAACATGTCTAGCAGTACTCTGTTAGCCTCTACAAACCAACAACTCCCCTAAGGGACCTCCAATCCTCTCTCTTAAAGAGAGTGCTAATATAAACAAAACAAACTATGAGCTAATGAAAAAGAATTCTAATGTGCAGTGCCAACAACTAAGTAAGAATGAACAAAGAATGATGAAGTTATACAAACGTCTTTTTTTGTTTGTTTTTGTTTTTTGTTTTGTTGTTGTTGTTGTTGTTTTTTACAAATGACAAATTTGATCCATTTTATATACAGAGATAAATCTTTATGTTGGGTAGTATTTTGGCACTTGGCATATTTTGTTCAGTCAAAGGACATGGCAACAACCATGGTGCCTTTGTCAAGGACTGTCTTTCCATAGACACTGTTTATCCAGGACCTTACCCTCAAGTAAGTACAGATAAGTGTGCAAAAAGTACAGATGAAGCACTGAGCATGTTGCTATCCACACTTGGTATGCTCTTGGGCTTCACCTGCAGCCACACACAGAAGTATGTGTACAGTGCTAATAGCATTATTCTCTTATCTCTAGGGGGGCTGTGGTTTAAAAGTCTTAAGGATACTAGATACTTTTTTGGGATCAGCATATCTAATCCATGTGGACCAAGTGCTCCGATGGTATTATATAACTAGTATTCTACTCTACGCTTGAACCATAGGACCATAGTATGAACTAGAACTAGATAAAATATTCATCCTGCCATGTGAGCCTTCTCCAAGTTGACCGCTGAGCACCTTGGCACTGTGGGCATGTTAAATGAGACAGCTGAGTGAGAGGGAAAGGGAGCAAGCCATATTCAGACACAGAACTGTGAAAAGATCAGTGGAGCGCAGCTCCTTATTCCTTTTTATGAACCTATTACAATCTCACAAAAGGATGGTGTTTGTCATTCCCAAGCTTGAGGAGGCCCCAGAATGCGAAGATGGGCATATATTTTTGCTTTTCTTAAAATCTTTCTGGAGATTCTGCACATAATTCCTGTCATCTGCTGAAGCCACTTTATTTACTTGGGCCCTGAGTGCCTTTTACCACTGGGGCTTATTTTGTCTTGACTCTTATTTTTCTTCTAGCCCCTAGTATGTCTCCAACCTCTCGTATTCCTTCTTTTTGATGTTGTCACTTGTTATTGACCAGTCAGTATCCACACACACTCTTGAAGATTCATGGTTCCTTTAATAGTAGGGTACATTTGTTGTGTAGACAGGATATTGCAGAGTCTAACATTTGCACTGTGGATAATGTTCTATAGCACTGATATTACTTTACATAACTTCTTCAAATTGCTCGTACAACTGTATGCTGTGTTATCCATGCAGACTTGCACCTTGAGTCCTACAGTGGTCTTTGACCCTGTGAGTTCTCTGCCTTCATTCATCTTGACTTGCTACCATTCCCGAGTCCAGCTTCTGCCCCTGGTAGTAGGATTTTCAGTCACTTCTTCTATCTGGCAATGGAACATTGTAAACCCATCTTTCCATTTCTCTGCCGTAACCTCTTTCTGCTGCACTCTGGCATGACAATTGATCCTTGGAAGGCGCAATATGGATGCACTCATAGGTGGTTTGGCTCTGGCCTTAATAGTCAGTTAGACCCTTCTCTTTCCTGGGGTTGCAGTGTCTGGATGCTGGACTTCAAATGGAATCTTTCTTTCTTGCTTGCTTGCTTTCTTTGGAGCTTCTAGATCTTGATGTTTACAGCTGTCCCACATTTACTACTTTACTGTGCAGATGGATATATGTGATGAGAGTCCACTCGTTCTGTCTCCCTGACTTCATGGCTCCCATGTGATTATGAAATCCTTAAGTATAAAGCTGCCATGTATCTGTGTAGCCATCTGTTTGTTCTGCCCCTTCGGCTGCAATAATCCTCTGTCTCTTTGTAACCAGTTGATTGTAACCAATCGACAGTTGGGCAGATGTGGTCTATGCAGAAAAGGAGGCTAAAAGTAGTCCCATTCTTGAACCTGTCTTCATAGCAGTCTCTTTAAATAGCCAACTAGTAAGGCTGAGCCTAATGGAGAAAAGCAGTGGAGATAGTGTACTGCCTTGGTATGTGCTTAACTTGATGTTCCTGTAGAATAATAATATGTAATAAGAGAAGGTATTATTATTCACTTTCTTATATATCCATTCGTAGTTGAATTGACACATTTGTTGTCAATCTAGTGCTCAAACTGATATGCTGTCTTCCAGTCTATAGTGTTATTGAGTGCTTTCAGTCCCTAGTTTTATTGGGGCATACATGAATGTCCCACATGTTATTTCTACCTGGTGAAACTCAGCTAAAAAGCAGCATCTGGAGGCAA
The DNA here is from genome assembly GCA_014281875.1 of Nibea albiflora. NCBI lineage: Eukaryota > Metazoa > Chordata > Actinopteri > Sciaenidae > Nibea > Nibea albiflora. The sequence goes on from CM024809.1 coordinate 18,312,207, forward strand.
CATTTGCGACAGTAGCTCACGGAGAGCATCGTAGAGTTAGCAGTGATAACGCAGTGATAAGGACCCAGCCATAACTATTATGTTACTGTGTACTCATATATTTATTTTATTCTGTTGTATCTTATTAGATTGTATCACTTATCTTTTGTATGGCTTCTCATGTTATGTTGCATGTTTTCTTTTTACACAAGCTTGTTTTATTTGATTTGATTATGCTGTACACATCTTATGTTAATGCATTGTGTCCCAACTTAATTAAATACTAAATATTTCATTTCAAGAGTGAGCATCTGTTTTTTGTTTTCCAAAGTGCAGAGCTAACACCATGTTCACTGCCCAGAACCCTTATAGAATTTTGTGTAGCCACCCCAAACCACCTGCATACCTAATACACAAGTTGTTTTATGTATGTATGTATGTATGTATGTGTGTGTGTGTGTGTGTGTGTGTGTGTGTGTGTGTGTGTGTGTGTGTGTGTGTGTGTGTGTGTGTGTATGTATGTATGTATCTTATGAGGATTAAGTAACAGTATTATGGGCATAGACATATCTGTTTCATTCATCTTGTCTCTTAAATTCTGTTATGGACAAATACCAGTGTTTGATAATGTGGAGTGGGACCAGAGGGTATTAGTGTCCGGATTAAGGAGCTGAGAGACTGGATTTACAGGATTTATGGGAAAAGACATAGGTCTTAAGATAGGTGCCATTTTCCACTTCCCGTGTCTGTTGTCATTTGTCTGTTTCTGCCTCACATTCTCACCATCCTGTGTCATTTGTGCTTTATTCTATGTGTTTGTTTTTTTGCTTTTTGTCCATCAGATCTATTCATCCACCCTTCCCTGAATATCTCTCTGTACTTATACTTATATCTCCTGGCAGTCTTTGCTCAGTGTTTTGGGAACCATGATGATGTGTACCTACTGGTTCAATGTGTAGTCAGTACTAACATTTTGGTGATTTGCAGTGTTTTTCTCTTTCTGTCCTAGTTTAATTTAATTTTGTACCAGTCTCATCCTTTCAATTTCTTGTTCAGTTCCAAGTTAACGTTGGCTATTTAAAGGTTTTAACCAAAGCCCTCTGTCTGAATTCATAATTCATTATTACACCAAGCTCCAATGGTTGCTTCCCAAACTCTCATCTGCTCCCCAGGCTTGGCCCTTCTCAATGTTGTTGTACTTATGTCCATCTGGACAGCCTCTAATACAGAGCTGGTAGTGTAGGCTACATTGATGTCTGCTGTTGCTGCCAAAGTTGTGGTGCTGGCATGGCACACATGCACTGATTGGATTTTTCTAACCTCTAGGTCGGTAGAGTCCATTATAGCTTGTTGTGACACAATATGCTGATCCATAGTTGCTCAAGTCTGATTGATCCAGTACTGAGTTGTGAGCGCTATTATAAGGTATCATAGAGTTGCATTGCGAAGTGCTCTCCTTTCAAAGGTAAAAACAAAGCCTGCAGCAACTACTTGATGGCACAAGAGCAATTATTAGCCAGGACGAGGTTAATGAATGGGGACATGCTTCCCTTCCTCCATTCTGATTGCACTTTACTAGCGCCACTTCTTTGCTTTCATGGATTGCTTACAGTATGTTTCATCCAAGCTATATGAACACTTTCAATGCACAGTATTTTCTTCTGTGTCTAGAGCCACTAATTTGATTATACATATCTATCTCGATCACATAATGGTGTCTGTATTTATTACTCCTGGGACAGCTTGGTTTGAGAAAATGGTAAAATGCTTTTACTCTTTTGCTTTAAAGTAGGACCAGATGGGTGTCACTTTTGACTGGTTTTTGACCAGTTGAGAATGTCATCCTGCTCTGAGAAATATAAATACAATATACAATAATCTCTCCTGCACTTTCTATCTCATCAGTTGTTTCAAGATGAAGATTGATACCAGCCTGACTATGCCCCAGCTTCCTGAGACCCTGTCCCAGGCAGGCCTTCAGTTCACTGTGGCCACTGAGGAGGACTTTGATGAGATCATGGCTATGAGCCAGGACATCTATGGGGGCCTTGACTACCTGCCCACTAGATACACCAGCTGGCTGCAGGAAGCTAACCGCACAGTCATACTGGCTCGTAAACAGGGGAAAGTGGTAAGATTAATAAATGTTGGATGATTTATTTTTTTTTGCCCTTTTCTAGCTTCATTGAAGCTGAAAGTGTTCTTTTTAGCATATATTTACTTAATGCACATTATGCATACTATACATAATATGCATGAAGTAAATTTTGTCAACTTCCCTTATTTGTGAGGGCAGAACATCTGCACATAAAGACACGCCTGTGTACGCAGTTACATGTTAAACTGTAATCAATTATTTATGAGCAAAATTAATTATTAGTAATTAGTATTATCTGTAGTGTCTTTACTTAATTTCAATTTGTAATCCTTTACACTGTTCGTTGCTGAAAAATGAATCATATCATTATAATTTGTTAAATTTGATCCAGGTTTTTTGAAAGGGAAACTTTGGTATCCCAAGGTATTCCCAGGGCAGATGGGATATGTAATTTCTCCAGCATGTTCAGAGTGTTTGGCCACTTGATTCACAATTCGTCAGTCATCACTCATAGGCCATGACAAAAACAACATGCTTCTCAATATGAGAGTCTGGCACAGTGGTGTGGTGCCACTGCCAGCTACAGTCGATGCATTGTCCTTTTGATCATTTGTAATCTTTTTGTCCTTCCTTTTTCCTGTAATATTTGGTAGATTGCTCTGGAGTCTGTGTGTGTTATTGATGATGGGGAGACAATGCTGGTGGAAGGTCTCCGTGTTGCCCCTCAGGAAAGGGGCAAGGGTGTGGCAGGTGTTCTGCTGCGCTTTTGCTCTGAGCTGGTCAAATCCAAGTACCCAGAGGTCAAAATAACCCGTTTGACCCGTGATGATCAGCTTGGACCCAAGGATTTCCAGAAGTATCGCATCATAACCAAGCAGGTACCAGCAACAAAAGCAAACTAAATGTTCCTTTATCTTGCTCTACAATTTAATTCAATTTTATTTTTAATTCAATTGTCTTTATTATTCATTCAATCTATGTATTTACTTTTGTAATTCTACCCCAGCTCACACATTGGATTTCTTCCCTACAGGGTATTCTGCTAGTGCGCTTCAGAGCTGAAGACCTCAAGCTTCGTCTGTCTGAGCTTGGTCTGGATGAAAACATCCAATCCACTTTGTCTACCTCCTCCAACTCTTCTCCAGTGCGTCTTGACCATACAGCTATTCATCAGCTATATCTGACCACTGACCTGATGCAGGAGGTCCTTCCTAATGCCACCATCATTCAAGACTGGCAGCCATTCAAGCTATTGCCCAGCAACATGGCCATCCTACTGAAGAAGGACATTGACTGGATGGTGGATGATCTGTCCAACCCTACTGTGGCCAGCCTCTGTACTTTCCCATTCAGGGTTCCCATTGGAGATGACTGGTAAGTGCCCTTTCTTTATTTAATGGCAAGCAAATGTACTGTAGCTTCATATGAAACAGAGTACAAGTTATTCTTTTTCAAAATGTTCAAAAGAAAGAAGTTTTCACTTAGACAACTGGTACACTTTTTTTTAACCAGGTATTACCTGAACATTGACTTGTTTGGTAAAGACTTGGACCTGGCTCGGCAGCAGTTCTTGTGCCACTTGCAGCGCCACACCAGCACCCTGAATGGTCACGTGATGTGCCAGATGTTCCTGGATCCATTGCTCTGGAAGCCCATGGTGGAATTCTGCCATAACACCTTGAAAGTGGAGTTGGTGAAAGAATACACTGAGCAATGCGTGGTGGAGTCAGATGTCATCTAGTTAAGGAAGGTTGATGGAAAAGAGTAGAAGATGAAGGAGACAGAAAGGAATGAAGGGTCTAGACAACAAAGAATGGACACAACTAAATTAGGCTTAATAGAAAAAACAAAACCCTCTGTATTGAGGAGGTAGAAACCAAGCAAACAAAATGTAGTTTCAAGGCCAACTTGTAAGCATCCAATTTAACAATACACAAAAAATACAGGTTGTGGACATAAAATCATGGAACACATCATGTAATCAGCTACAATAAGTCTGTGACAAATAGTACATTTGTAAGCATTGGTATCTCAGAGATGTGTTGATGCAACTTTACAGTCATTGTTAAGGATCATTTGAAAGGCCATGGATTTGCAGTTATAAACATTATTGTACCTTAAAATATTACTATTAATATTTAGTGTCTGTAAAAACCACAAAGAGGGGGACTAAATGGATTTTTAAAGTTAAAAAAAAGACCCAACCTGAAAGAAGTCACAAAGGGAGTCAGCACTGTCAAGATTTATAATTTATAATTGAATATTTCATTGAGTATTCAGTATTTGGAACATTTCAACTTAACATTTTTACTTTACAACTTACTTTACTTTACCTATAGAGTATATGAAATGATATGAAACCCTAACCAAGATGTTTTTGTGTCTAAACCAACAAAACCTTAACCATGAGTAACTAGTAGGTGTAGTGATATCAAAAAATGTTTTATTTATAAAACAGTAATCTCAATAAGATTATAAGATATTGAAATGTTACAAATATTCCAAATGCTCCAAAATGTTGTTGTGATAAGTGCTGATATAACTAGGCCCAATACTGCAACAATACTACAAACTATAGCCTCAAAAGTGACCATAGAGTTAAATCATCACTTCATTAGACACTGGCTTGAATTTAAGTTTTATCACAGTAATTACAGATGTTTTTGATTGATTATGTCCACCTTCTGTATGTCATATGACATGAAAGAGTTTAATGAAAGTGATGTACTTCAGGAACTTTTATTACACCAGTAGCAGTGATGTAACCTAAAACAAGTTTTAAATACCCTTAGGCCATGTCAAAACTCTAACCCTATTCTTTCCATAAATATGAGCCTTCTAACCTTCAAAATATGTCAACAAGCTACATTGGGTTACTAAATCTGCACAACTCTGAAGGCACTTTATTAAAACTACACAGACAGGTTGTGTCTACATTAGAATAAAAAGAATAGTTCAGGATCAAATAGGGGTAATATACAGATCCCATCCCAAGTAGTATTACCTTAGAGACATCAACAACAAATCTCAGCAGAAACAACAAACAAAGCCTGTTAGTGAAATTAACATGCTCAGTCACAAAATGACTGACAATTTTTCCTTTGTTATTGTCAAACTTATGTTTTAGCTTTTTTGTCTTTTTGTGTGTTATATATATATATATATATATATATATATATATATATATATATATATATATATATGTGTGTGTGTGTGTGTGTGTGTGTGTGTGTGTGTGTGTGTGTGTGTGCAATGATGTGTGTGTGTGTGTGTATTTTACTAATTTAATATTTTCACTTAAATGCTGCAATAAAATTTTAACAGAAATTAACTTCTGACATAAAATCTAGGCTTACTTTTGTAGATTGCTAGCATAATGCCAAACACAATGCTAATGCTTGAAAATGTTTAACAGACTACTGTGTGCAGTTTACTACTGGCTTCAGCTAAAGCAGGGAGGAGCAGGGAAAAATACACTGTTATATGTTCCAACCATCACTAATATTAGCTCACAAAAACCTTGAAAAATAACTCAAAATAGTGACCACACAAGACCAGTTTTCAGAGCATGTGCAGTCATGTTAAAGAAAAACACATTTCTAGTTCATGGTCTAAACATGAATGGAATATTGTGGATTATACCATGGCCAAGGACAGTACTGATTTCTGCTGATTTCTGGCACTTGTCCATTAAGACATCTCAAATGTAGTTTCAGAGCAGCTTCATTGCTTCTTATCATACAAGTAGACTCTTCCAGTTGGTGTAACTTTAATTTGGGAATTAATACCATACTTCAAAACATATTTTCTCTTTTCGTGAGAGATTTTGCTTATTGCTTTTTTGTGCATGAAACTAAAGCAACAATAATTTACAATATGTTACCAGTTAACTTTCACCAGTTGTGAAAGTAACCCTACAACTAATGGTAATTTTAGCTCAAATTGGTAGCCAGGCGAACTGCATGGCTCTATGGATGGTAGTCACAGTTTGCATGTTGTTCAACCACCTTTGTCCAGACTGAAATATCAGATTGTAGTATTTGGTACAGCAGAGTGTCCAAGGGTTGAATACTAATGATCAAATTTTTCATAGTGCTACCACTAAATTCAAGTTTTTACTTATCCGGTGAAATATCACAACATCTTTGACATGCATTGGCCAACAATTTATCTAAAAAATAGTATGTACATTCTTCTTCCCCAAGTTTAATAGTAATAACTATGATGGTTAACACTTTTGTTCAACACTTAGCCCTTAGCCTACCTGCCTTTCCATTAGCATCAGCTGTGACTTTTGCTTAATGCTAGCATGCTCAACACTGATGGCAAACTGGATAAACATTAAAGCAGCTACACATCATCATTTTGTCATTGTGAGCATATTACCATATGTTGACATTAACATTTAGCTCAAATAATTGCTGTACCCAAAGACAGACTTAAAAAGCTGCTAGGACTGCTGTAGATGTTACTTTGGTAAGTGGCCATGGTATAAGCACAATACAGACACTCCATGTATCACCATATACAAAAGAGTGAAATTGGGGGGGGGGTTACTCTAGCATTCACAACATTCTCTGGCCTCCACCTACTTATTGTCCATTATTTCCTTATACTAGGATACCTGCATTATCACCTACATATGTGATTTCTACTAGTGACATCCTAATATGCCACCAAATGTTTTTTAATTCTTTTAAAACTATTTTCAATTGCTTCAAAATAACATCCATAGCACAGCAGAGTGCGTGCGTGTGTGTGTGGGTGTGCACACACACCCACACCCACACACACATGGACCATTTGTCTGAGACAGACAGGAATATCTTTTTGGAAAAAAAAACTCTCAGTTTGAATAGAACTATTACCTCTCTGTTGTCTTAATTAGCTGTTTTCGTGACTTTGACCACCTTCGTCTTCTAGTATGCAATTTTCCAGTTGCGAGGATACCTGGGCCTATTTTCTAGTCAAAATAGTCGAGTCAAATCTTTGAAAAGGTTTACAAAATGGAAATGATTGAAGACATAACACTTTAAAGTAAAAATAAAAATATTTTAGGAAGGACATAGCATAATCCTTACCATACTGCAGGGAGCATACTATAATAGGAACACAACTATCTTTTTACTCTATTGTTTTTAACCAAAGAAAGTCACTACTCATCTAAACTTATGCCCTACTATTTGCTGCCAGGAGTGAAGTGAAGATTTGGAAGTTTAGAATGAGTAACTATTTTCAGAATTTCCCACATGATCACAGTATTCACAACATTGTTTGTGATATATTTCTTCATGAAAATAATTATTGTGACAGAATGATTATCTTGGCACAACATAACACAAACCTTGTTCTTATGATCAGCTTATAATCAGTTAACATATGGCGCGACTGCCACAAACCTTTGATGGTAGCAGACGTAACATCATTTGTCATTATTTTGGTGGGGTTAAAGTGAACTAATTAGGGCACCCCCTTATGCCCCATCACAGTGCTGCGCTGCTGACACATCTGCAGGTCACAGTACTGACTGACAACAAACAGGCTGCAGTCAGAATTTTTCTTTCCTTATCCAGATAAATTCTTAAAGTAACAGATTACTTTAAAAAAAAAAAAAAAAACGAAGTTACTGATTGCTTAACGCATGAAAATAACACGTTAAGTTACATGTTACATGCAAAAAGTAATTAGAGTACTCTAACACGTTACTTTGTAACACATTACCCACAACACTGGTAAGGTCCCTATGATATTAAAAAAAATCATAGTGTGTCTTTGGTGTTGAAAAAGAAGACTAGTTTGATTAAACATTTTCTACTAGAATATTCCTAAATTACTAGTGGAAGAGTAGTTTTCCAGTGACAGGAAACAATAGTGTGTGCTTGCTGATTATAGATCATTCCCATCTATCCCTTTTCATGATCATAGTCACAGTGGCATCAAGATCAAGATCCCCAAACCCTCTCAACTGTCTCAGTTGATCCTCAACCAGTCTTTCTGTGAAGAAAGCTCTTGCAGAATGCTTGTGTCTGCAATATCATTCTGTCAATTTCCGATCAATCAAGCTGGAAAGTAGATCAACTGGCAAATGAAAGAAGATGAAAAAAGAGCTTTGACTTGAGTTGTTAAAAGTTGATGCAGCACCCATTTATCTGTTGACTTCATGTTTCGTCTTAATATTCACAAGACATTGACTTATGGTCCTTGACTTGTGGCAGTAAGTCTCTCTCAAACCAAAGTGAGCAATGACCATCATGAAAGTAGGTAAAGGCCGGAATATAAATCAACCAATAAATCCAGCGTTTGGCTTTCAGGCTTTAGGTCCCTCTTCACCAAGAAAGCTTGGTAAAGCATTCCCATGAATGCTGACACAGCACCAATCTGCCTATCAATCCTGTATTGCATCTTACACTCACCTGTAAACAAGACCCTAAGATACTTGAACTCAGGTTTCTTGTTGGCAGCTAAACACTCCCAACTTGTAGTTAGCATTTTCTGGCAGAGTGCCATGACTTCAGCTTTGGATGTGGTAATCATGTGTGAATAACTACATATGATTTTTGTCTAATGATCATGAGAAGTCAGTGGGACAGGTTTTGTTAACATTGTGATCATGAAAAAAACACTGTTCATTTTGAAACCATGAAATCATTTTCTTGTGATTTCAAGAAAATGGCTAAAAAACAAAACAACAATCATTTAAAGCTATGTGCTGTTTGTATGAAGATGATGTCAAGGAAGATAAAGCTTTTAAAAAAGCATTGATGAAATAATGTACATATGCAGCCCCCTCCACCCCAAACACACACGCACACACAGTAATAGTTAATAGTAATAGAATAATATCAGAATCAATTCAATACAATTAGCTGGATATTTTCTTCACAGTCACACAGGCACTTTGTTAAGTTTGACTTAATGGTAACAGCAAGTAAGGTCCTTTAAATATGATATACACATTAACTTATTTTTTGTTGTTTTGTCATAATACTATGTCATACATGTAAATACTGATACTGTACATTGTGCTGAAAAGTCACAGTGTGATGTCAGTGCGGAGACATAATGTTAACACTTGAATGGCCAGGAGGGCTTATGATAGCCTTGTTCTTGTGATAATGATGGCCAGTCATGAATTTATCACCTGTCAACATCACTAATCACCTCATTTAAAAAAATAAAAATAAAACTTTCTGTTTTCAATGTTCACTTAATGCACCCTGCTGCCACTTCACTTTTAGCACCATATCTGCATGCTATGCTTGCATGATATGAATCCTGATTTCATCAACCTTAATGTAAGAAGAGGTATGTTGTCTGTCCACTAATCTACTAAATGGTTTGGATTTCAAGAGTCTGGACCACTTTTTTGTCACTTTTGCTGTTTTCATCCATCTAAAGGCAACAGTATGCTTCAGATGAGGTTGACATCTGAAGCATACCGTTGCGGAGGTTGGCTACAGTTAGAGACCCAAAAAGCCTGCATAGCATCTCTTTCCAAGAGTTTTGTGCCATTTGCAAGACTTTGTAGTCTGCAATGGAAAGGGGGTTCCAGACGCTTAAGGTACTTTGTTTGAAGCCCACTGAATTTTCCAGCAACAACCTCATGAAGTGGCCTGGTCAGTTTTGGCTCCTTTTCCTCTAAAACTTTCCTCTAACTACACGCAAAGCATGTATCATGCCTTATTAGCGGAACTCCAGTCCATTGAACATTTTGCACAGTGGAAGTGTGAGGGCCCAGTTTACCTGGGTGTCCAGATCAACAGTAATTCCTCTGCTGCCATCAGTCTAAATGTTTGGCTTCCAGCTCTGTGAACTTCTATGTATCACCAGAGAATTTTGAGATTCCGGCAATTTCTTTCAGCCTTCCAGACAGTTTCTGCCACTGAGCTCTGTAGATTGAGATCAATCCAACAAATGTGGTTTGAAGAATTTCAGTGATCCCCCTTTTAAACTTGATCAAAACCACTTCTACATACTGTATAAAAAAGAGAGGTAATTCAGTCCAAGGCGTATCACTTTTCTACAGTATCAGTGACATTATACATTACATTATCAGCCACCACCTGGTGCACTTTTGGTTAGTTATTTTAGAATTGGACTTGGTATAACTGCAATATGGTTTTGTGTGACTGTCAAATACATACCCCAACATAGTTCACTCCCACATACAGGATGTGTGTTAGCATGACAACACGCCTCAGATTAGCCCTTTTATGCCATGTACCAAGTCATACCATTGCCTAATGGCTTCAATAATGTCAAGGTCATAGGTCAGTTATAAAGGAAACATTTGGGTTACAAGACTGGGAGAAACTGATTTGCTGTACAGTATAACATCTCCCAGCATTATATATTTTGTATTTGAAACAGCTCGTTAGCACAATATTTATTAGCAACTTGTTACGCTTATTTAAGTTTAAAACTGCAGAATTTCTAACTTATTAGTGTTATTGGTTTATTAAAATCTACAATATCTCATTGCTTTTAATAAAACACCAATAGTGGTGTTAGTGTTGTTTGATGTTGTACCCCACAATAACACTTGTCATTTGTCAGTGCCCTCTGGGAATTTACCAATACAAATCACTGCACTGGGCACAAAAATATCCGTGGTGGTTAGGGTTTAGATAGGTTTGGGCACAAAAACAACTATATATATGTAAAAAATATACTACTACTTCATTGATATTAGGAAGCCTTCATAATAATGTGATAATAAGATGATAGCTATGGCTACCTTTGCCATCACAGATAAGTTCTAATTCACGTGGTAATTAGAGGCCTTGAGAGTGAATATTATATTGAGAATATTTGAACAACCAACTTGTACTGTTGTTTTCAATGTGGGCACAGTATCTCACTCATTAATTATGATGAATTAAAGAAGTAACCATATAGGCCATTTAAATCTGGAGGTGGATATTCTGTACACCAGCACCAACAACCAACCAACTAACCGTAATCAAAAAGTCCTTTGTACCAATTGTTTATTACAGCTTTCTGATTCATTAATAAATTATTCATTAACCAGTAATAAAGCCATTAGTAACAACAACATCAACATATAAAACGTGTCTAGTAAAGTAATATCTATAATGATACTATACAGCGAACATGGGAACTCAGTCAATTAAGTCAGGGAGACTAACACAGAGGATGCATTTGGTGAGGAGTAAGAGCCCCCAAATTGATCAGGGAAGGTATGTTATACACGAAGTCTCAGATTCCAGGTATCCAGAGTGCTCAATGTCTACGCTTAGAGTTTGTTATACAGAAAATATAGCACATTACAATCTGGCCAGTGGACACTCTGTATTCTATGCAGTATTTCTTCACTGGATGTGCTTGAAGGAAGCTAGAAGAAGTGCCAAATTTGCAACTGCTAAATGTATGGGTATGTCAATTAGCCCCTGAAAATTTATGAAAAGGCAGCAAATTTCTTTCTTCTTGTTTTTGCACCAGACTTTAGTTGAAAACATATGGATGGATTAAGTGTCTTTTTTCCTTACAGTAGCCCCATAGCACTCAAACAAAAGTCAAACATGATGTCATCAGTGGTTGAATGTGACTCTGAATTGAATTATTGAAAGGTTTTTGGTTACTTATAGCACTTTGTTTGAATAATGTGATAATTGTATACTTTGTATACAAGTGAATAAATGCTAACACATTGTGCTGCAAACCCTATAATTATTATAGGGTTAAGTGTTATATTAATGTATGTTTTATGAATTACTGTACAAGCCATTAAGTTAGTGGATAAAGCAGCATGCACTTTAGTTGTCTTTGGCAATAATAGATAAGTCCCCATATCCTGTAAAGTAGCAGACTTCAGTAAAAAAAACAGACGTTCTTGTCATACATCTTAATGTCCAGAAACAATCATACAGTGTCATGTGAGATATGTTGGTTTGACAATGTTTCTTCAAAGCTGAACCATTTTACAAATGTAAATCAGTTTGTACATCAGTATACCATGGAATTGAAAATAAGACTATATTTTATTCTCAGAAAAGACAAACAACTATATGATTATCACAATAAGAGTTGAAATGGCTGTGTTCTGAAAGAGTAATGCAGGTTTAGGTTAGTTAAGCCAAGAGTTAAAAAGTAACTAGGTACATTTAGTATACTAGGTTTTAAGTATATTATTTTGTGTGAGCAATTCCATTTTGTGAGACCATATACTTTTACATTTCATAGAAGTATTGTCCTTTTTACTCCACTACATTAACCTGACAACTGTAGTGACTAGTTATTTTAAAGACTAATGTTGTTACATGCAAAATATAAATAAGACACACTGCTAGAATTTAAACTAGTCAGTGTAATGTTAGAAATGTGTAGGCTTCAAAGATAATTTTATTTTAATATGCACTCAGTGATGCAAATCTTTATCTCTGTACATTAAATCTTTCTCTGTGCTTGATTTGTAGTGATTGCTTTATCGTGGCTTGATCGGTAATGCCTTGAACCTCCAGAAGGAGGAACATGAACAAACCTTCCTCATTTGTTGTATTTTAAGTAAAGACAAGTGATGAGTCTGTGTTTTCTTTCACATTATTTTCCTCTTTTATAGAAATGTTTCTGCACCTCACTATTGCTCAACAAGAAATAGTTCCAGCATAGATCTCCCCTTATAACCCCAAACTGTGGTGTTTTGTTCATCAATGGGCTTTTAGGGGTGTACTTTTACTTAAATTTGATAGAGCCAAGCAAGCTGTTTTGCCCTGCTTCCAGTCTTTATGTTAAGCTAGGCTAACCACATCCTGACTCCAGCTCTGTACTTAATACAGACTGAGACAAATGTCTCACTCTCAAAAGAGGTACATTTTTATTGTACTTTTACAAGATATTTAAGTATTCTCTTAAGTAAGAGGTATGGTGTCACAGTGAGGTGCACTCTAGACAATTCGCCAGCAGCACATAAGACAGACAACCATTCACTCACATTCACACTTATGGCCAATTTATAGAGTCTTCAATTAACCTGTTATGGTTCTTGTCTTTGGACTGTGGGAGGAGGCTGGAGTACTCAGAGCAAACCCACAGGGGAGGAGAGCATGCAAACTCCACACAGAAAGGAACCAGCCGAGGTTCAAACCAGGAACCTTCTTGCTGTGAGGTGCCATCGTGCTGCCCCTCCTAGCAGTACATTAGATAGTTATATTACATTACTCCTAATGCAACAGTAATATAACAATGTGAAAACATCCATAAGTTTTGTACGTCACTACAATTAACTGTGAATGCTTCAAGGCTTTTAATTACATAAACTTCTGAATGCAGTATTATTCCATTGTAATACTGCTTTACTTTAATAATGGACTATCCCACTGTATAGTTCGGTTCTCATAGCTCTCATAGTTTTTTTAATTATTAAAAAAAATATATGAAGCCCCTTTTTGATTGCTGTCACTTAATTCAGGTCACAGAGAAAACAGTTTCTTAAATCCTACACTACAAAGCACACATCCTGAAATGGCATACACATTTATTTTTGCTAAAACTGTTTCAGAATTAATGTGGAGATAAATATTTTCACATAACTCAAATATTTTTGTGATATTGTTTTTGATTCAGACAGTCATGATTAGTGACTGGAGATTGTGCTGAAAATATTTCAGAAAAAAAAAAAATATATATATATATATATATATACAGTATATATGTATTTGTGGGAGTTATTGTCTTGTCTAAGACCTGCTGGAGGCATACAGTACAATAAGATACTTTACTGACACTGGAGGGCAGCAATACACATCAAACATGTAAGAGGAGGGAGAAGGATGGCGTTAACACATGAAGAGTCTGAACAAACAAACAGGTAACGCTCGCCTAAATTTTTTTTATGTACATGTCACATGTTTTCTTAAATCAACGACAAATCAATATTCTAAGGCCTTAACAGAAAAGAAAAGGATGAAAAATGTCTGCTCCTTTTGCTCTTTGAGGGCAAACATATGTAACAAGAGGAATTTGGTGAAGCAACAGAAGATAACTGAACGTCAATGCAATATCATCCTTCAGGAGATTTTTTTAAAATCTCTTTAGCCTTTGTGTGGTCCAGCTTGCTGATGTTCCTCACTTCAATTCAATTCAATTTTACTTATATAGCATATTGTCAGAATTTTTTTATGACGTCACATCAAAAGTTGAGAGTACATTCCTACTCATAGTTCGGTTCTTCATTCTGCAGTACTTACCAGGTGTGCAGAATTAAGAACCAGACTGTGGCTGCTCTCTCTTGATCCTCGCCTTGACTGTCATCTAAATTGAGTCTTTTCAGCAGTCAAAAATGAGAGAAAAAAGTTACTATTTTACTGCTGCTACAGCTTTAGTGTTTGTTTTGTTTATACTATAATCAAATACGGTTGCCCATAAAGTTAGAATAAAATATTTTTTACCTCTTCTCATGAAATGACTGTGACAATGTGATTTATTCTTATTAGGTATATACTCTCCACACTTTGTTAAGCAATGTCTTCTAAACATATCACAGTGAAATTAAATCACAGTGAACCTGATGTGTATAAACAGGAATAAAAAGAGCAATGTGTCTGGCAAACAAAATGATTCCAACTTTATGGGCAACCATGCATTTGTATCTGAGTTCTGTTTATGCATTCACTGTTCTGTTTGATAGAGATTAGAACTTCTGGCTGTTGAAGTAACCTCAACACCTTCCAGACTGGAATTATAAGGATGCATCATGTTTAAGTGACAACAAACAGCAATAAAAAAATTAGGGCTGCAACGATTAGTCGTGTGTAATCGATTCCTTCAACAATAAAAGTCAGTCAGTGTGTGATATTATAAAACCCCACTGTATGATCACACACTGTTAAAGAAAACATTTTTCAAAGATTTCAGCCAGCGCTAATCTCATTAGCACCACCACAAGCATACACACTACAGGAAATGTACTATGGGAAGACTGGCACCGCAGCATAGAAGAGGAAGAAGAAGAAGAAGGGTTAAAAGAGGTTAAAAAGGGATAAAACTGTCAAGCTGAGCTGTCATATGGCAGCACTAGAGCGATGCACGAGCACGTCAAACTTAATATTTCTTTTCTTTTTTTTTCTTTTTATAATTTATTCTTTTTATTGACATTCAGACATAGACATTCATAGCATATACATCATATGAGCATACTTCTTACATCTGTTGTCTGCCTTAAATGCCAAGTTAGTATAGTGAAGAACAATTAAAGCAAACAAATAAGAGAATAAAAAAAATGAAATAAAGGAGAACTGTGTACTGGTAGGGAGTGATCTTTCTCATACTTAATATTTATTTTCAATTAAAATATAATCCAAGTTATTTGTCTTAGTTATCAGTGAGTTATCGGACATAAAGGCACTATTGTACTGATTAGTAACATATCGTTGCTGTCGGAACCGGGCTGCAACTAAGGATTATTTTGGTTGTCAACTAATCTATCGATTTAAACAGAACAAAACAGAAAGATGCATCATTTCAGAAGCTGAAATCAGTCCATCATGCTTAAGTTTCGGTGTGTTCGGTCAGTGTGATATCCAATTCATGAAATTACTGATTTAATATCATACATACTCAACAAATTAAAGCACCTCTCGTCTGATGACACGGCGGAGCATGAGCTCACAACAGTCGCAGAACTTCTTCACATTTTTAAAAAATAAATCCAGTTTTGGTTGCACACTAAATGGATGAATAAGTCTTTGTATCAATTTGGGTTTGATTTACTTGCAGGTTGGTAGGCTAATATAAGAACTATCGGTTTGGGAGATCCGCCCGACAGCGACGATATGTTACTAATCAGTACAGTATCAGTCTTCTAGGCCACCGTGCCAGTTCCCGTATATTTCCTGTAGTGTGCATGCTTGTCGTGGTGTTAATGAGATTTGTTCTGGCTGACATCTTAAATAAAAATATTTTCTTTAACAGTATGAAATCATACAGTGAGGTTTTATAATACGACGCGTGAACGCTAAAATTTCCCCAAGAGGTCCTGGCTGCAGACCTCCACTGTCAGGCCCGGAAATGCACGGGATACATTTCAAATTTCAAAATAAAACCCCCGACCTCCGCCACTCTCAGGACCGGAAATGCAAGGGATACATTTAAAAATAAAATCGCGAATTCGCGAATGCACTTCCGGTTGAATCGTTTTCCTCACAAATGACTTAATTAGTAAACAATGACATAAAATCTATCAATTCCATAGTCAATGTTATAGTCTATTGTATATATTGTTTTTATTTGTATAGTAAACTTTTTTTTGTCATTGCAGACATTTTCTCTCAAGCTATTACTCATATTCATAAGCCAACATCTCATAAGATGTCATAAGGCTATACATTTTATTGTGTACTATACGCAGAACTTCACTGCCTTTTCATTATCATTTAATTTTGACTTTGATTGTCCTGCTCTTTTTCTATATATTTGTTTCAATTAGTTTTTCTGTTGTATTTTTCTGTATTTTCATGTTTGGTTCTATGTCTATGATAAGTATGTTCTTGTGCTGCCTAAGTACCACTAAATACTACTCTAACTCTTTATATCTAAGTGATCAATGAGAAAACACACACACACACAGTCACAACATGATCAAATGTTCTGTAGCCCTTTACTCTCAAAGTCACTCAGTGTGACATTCACAGCCAGTAATCTTCTTTTGTACATTATTTCCTCACAAAAAATGCACATGTCATCAGGGTTGTAAAAAGTAAACTTGAATGGCTCCAGGACTGCTTCTCTTTCATTGTCATCCAGTTCTTTTTTCCACAACCTCCCATATTGCAGAGCAGCCTCTGCCTGTTCTTCCTCCCCCATCAGGCAGGTCCACTTTCGCTGAGAACAGCGGATTGTTGGCCTCAACCCACTCTGCTGCATGTTTGCAGTTACGAAGAACACGATCTTCAACCAAGTCCTATGGAAGAGACAGAAAGAAAGATGTCTGTACTATAGCTGCCACACCAACACTGGTGTGTTCACATCGGCAGGTCTGACGGCAGGTGAGACCTCCAACAGCTGCTCTTCTTCCTGAAAATATATAGATAAGCAAAATGATCAGTTGTAATATTCAAAACACAAGCTCCAAAAAAGAAAAAAAAGAAGTTTGTCATCCACCTTCCTTTTTGTCAGCCTAAACACTGGTGGCACCTCACCTCACAGATGGCTTTAGATTCATCTGTCCAGTGGGCGAACAGCTTTCCATGTCTCAAAAAAAAAGATTAAACAATAGAAATAAATAAAAACTTGTAACAATTTCAGGTCAAATAACAATCTTTGCAGTCTTACCTTCCAAGGTTCAAGAGTATGATTCACCACCACTGTCGCAAAAGTGGCATGTCCATCTGGAAAATGATCAACAACAACAAAAAGAAACTCACACTAAGTCATAATAAATGTCTTGTTGTAATTTTGAGCTTACTTTGATTGCATGATTCAACTTACAACAGAAAAGTCATAGGGAGAACCCAGTGTGCTGTAAATGGCAAATTTAATGCTGAAATCTTTAATGCACAGAGAATTACAAATAATTAATATATAACAAATGATGTCTACTATCATCAACATGAATATGCCATAGTCATCCCATAGGGTTGCCGTGGAAAACCCTAGATATCAGAAATATACATACTTTATACTCTTACCTGAATTTGTAGTCCAGTTCTCTCTGTCCAGCTGCCAGGATTTAGTGACTGCAATAGGTTTCTAAAAGACAGTTGTATTTAAGATAAATATTAGTCATTCAATTATCAATATGGGCTCTTTTCATGGACATACGTCACTGGTTCTGATTCAAGACGGATCATCCATGCATCCCTTTCCATGCAGTCACTCCACACATCATTTCAACGCTTTTTAATGGTGCCAATTTCTTGTCTCAGTTGTATGAAATGTTAATAGATTAATCATGTTAAATTTTTAAAACTAATCTAAAATTTATAACCATGATTTGATACACAAAACTACAATTACACATGCTGCACCATAAAAAGGCTGTCACACAGATCACATGATCTGAAACAAACACATCTCAGAAGTCTTTAGAACAGCTTTGGAACATGAACTCCACACACACACGCACACACAAAAAAAGTTAGTGTTAGTGACCTCAGTAGTCCCCTCATCTCCTTATCACCAAATCCTAACAGTGCCTGAGCACATTTGGAGTCAAGAAAGACTATTTCGCTCTGTGTTGGTTTCAAAACCTGTAATTGTATTTAGTAACATTTGAACTCAATATTGTGTGAAGACAACACAACACAACACCAGTACTGTAATAGAAAGATACTTTTGTTAACATTTGATACAAAATTTGCAAACCACCTGTTACAATAAGCTTCACTACTTACAGAGAGCAGGAAATGCCCAGGTTTCCATACAGGAATGACAATGGCGTCTCTGATTGAAGCATCAGTCTAATACAAAGGAAAAGTTCAATAGAGGTCAGCCACAAAAATACTTTCCCCCTGTGGAATACATTTCAAATGTGAGCAAATATCCATACAATATAAAAATGAAGCATATTCTGAAAATAATATTTATGTTTTATACCTGTGATTAAGCAATTTTCTCAATTACTTTAAAGCATGCATTTCCTATCTGCAAACCAAACAAAAACATGGCAGTGATATGCAGACATAATTGATTTATTATTAATTAAATGGGTCCAAATGTTAACTCACATGTAATATTCGGTAATTAATGACCTATAACGTCAACGTCACGAGGAATCATGCATTTACTTTCTGTGGATAATTAAAATCAGAAACTCACCGCTACTCGCCCTTCCTCTTTTTTCGTACATATGCGTTCTCGCTCGTCCCTCTCCAATTTAAAGGACAGGTGAAAATGACCCTCTCAAAATGTCCTCCCCACCTCCCCATCCCACAAAAAACGTCATCACTTCCGGGCCTGACAGTGGAGGTGCCTGACAGTGGAGGTAGGGGCCTGACAGTGGAGGTCTGCAGCCAGGTGCCTTCAAAATTTCGCGGCAACTGACTTTTATTGTCAACTAATCGTTGCAGCCCTATTTTACTTTGAAAAAAAAAATCCTTTATGGAGCCACGTATATGTTAGTCTCCTCAGCAGATGGAAGCGACTCTGGCGCATGTTGTCAGTCCAGTCCACTTTATTGTTGAGTTGAACACCCATTTGTAGCTCTGGATGTTCACTGGTGTGAAGTAGGCTGTTTTTCTCCTGAATTTGACAATCATCTCCTTTGTCTTGCTGGTGTTAAGCTGAAGCTAGTTGAGTTCACACCAGCTGACAAAGTCTCTGATGACCATCCTGTATTCTAGGTCGTTCCCCTCAGAAACACATCCAACAACAGCGCTATCATCGGAGAACTTCTGGATGTGGCAGTGGGTGGTATCTGAGGTGTAAAAAATGAAAAGGAAGGGGGAGAGCACCGTACCCTGAGGGGCACCTGTGCTGCATAGCACCACGTCAGACACGCAGTGATGGAGCCTCACATGCTGTGGTCTGTTGGTGAGATAGTCTGTTGTTTAAGCTTCCAGGTGTTGGTCCACTCCCACATTCTCCATCTTCACTCTGAGCAGTGAATGCTGGATGCACTGGAGAAGAAAACATGACCCCCACAGTGCTCCCACTGTCCTCCAGGTTTAGCAGCGATCTGTGCAGCAGGTAGATTACTGCATTGTACACCCTGATCCCAGGTGTCTCAGGATGATCTTCTCCATGGACTTCATAAGGTGGGAAGCCAAGGCAGCAGGTCTGAAGTTGTTAGGCTCCTTGTGGCCTAGTGTCTTTGATACTGGGACCACACAGGAAGGGACTTTCTCCATGCTGCTCCAGCCACTTCTCCAGTTTCCTCCTGTAGTTGTCCTTCCCCTTCCTGATCTTTTGCCAGAGTTCCTTCTGGACTCTGCACAGCTCCTCCTTGTCCCCTGATCTGAAGACCGTCTTCTTCTCATTCAGCAGAGTCTTAATCTCGGAGGTCACCCAGGGTTTGTTGTTGGGAAAACACTGTACTTGAAGGGCACAGTGTTCTCCACACAGAAATAGGATTAATATAGTCCATAATGCAGTGGGTCATAATGTCACTGTCAGTCATTAGAATCCTCATATTGTGGAGCTTAAAGCGGAGTTTCAGGAGCCGGACCACACCTCAACCACGCCACTTCCGGCAGTCCTATAAATACCCTCCTTACCCTGTTTTGTCAATAAATAATTTTAATGTATCTTGTTGATGGTGTAGTCCGTGCTAGTGAAATATTGTCGTAATTATATGGGGCAGGTCAAATGGCTGAGACATAATATTACAAGATAAAGTCAAGTATTTAATGAGCAAGTGTCATAATATTACAATAGAAAGAAATACCTGAGAAAACAAATCAATATTTCTATATAAAGTTAAAGTGATTAAGACATAGACGCAACATACACATGCCAATTCTAAATACAAAAAGTCAACAGAGGTGTGACATGGAGATGTGATGTCAATGCCAAGATGAAACACAATAATCCAAGAGTGGACTGCATATCTTTTGTACTTTAGATTTTGTGACATGGCACAACACTGAGTTTTATAAATAATAGCAACTTGACTGTATATCCCCATCAGCATGAGGAGACCAGAACCTTCAACTTTATCACTTCACTGCAACAAAAGAGTGGGCACTATGACCAGGTTTATAATGTCCTTTTAATATCTACACGCTGAGGTATAGTTGACAAAATATCTATAGTTGTTGTATAGATGCAGATCAACACATGACAAACTGAAACTCTAATCTAGTATAAGGCTTGCGATGTGTGCCTGCTGACTGACGCTGAAAATGTGTGAATAAATAAAAGGATATGTTGTGAAAGATTTATCTAATCCTGGGACATTCAGTTCTTGTCATATGCTGAATGAGGAACATTTTATCTGACCTTGCTTTCCCATGCACTTATCCCATCTGTTTTGTTACCAGCCTAGACACGTAATACTTAGAGAATCCCTATATAATCTTGTTTGCTTTATTAAAACATTGTTGACTAACTAAGCTGGTTTGAGTCACTTTGTTCTCCAAGCCCAATGTTTTTAGAAACCCAACTGATCATGATGCTTAAGCTAATTTCTATTCTTTTACAGATTGTTTACCTGTATAGTACTGTCCAGTCTAGCTCCTCAACATATTTGATCAGCATCGCCAAGTTCTACAGTTTGATCTGAGTTTTGTTGACCTGGATCAACTCACTGAGAGTGACTTACTCTGTGAAGTGGGGAGTTATATCAACCAAACCAGAGTTGGTCATTGTTTGAACAGAAAGACTAACAAAGATATTGCGGTGAGTTTTATTTCTTAGTTTTGTTTCTTTTGAGTTGAAATAGTGTGTTTTAAGATAAGTTAACAAGACAGCTAAGCTAATAAAGAGGGAAGCTTGAATTCAGAAGGTGTCCGTTTGTGTTTTTCTGTTTATTACATTAAACATAGCAAAGTCATTCATGAGTCATAGAGTTGGTGTAAAAAACTGTTCTACAAGACTCAATTTATCTATACTCACAGCAAGCTCAACCGCTGACATTTCCATTGCATGATTTCTGCATTAATTTGCAAGGTTTTCTTAATTTCTCAAATGCTGCCACTGTGTGGAGCAGCTGCCACTGACATGCCACGGCAAATACTGCCACAGTAAATACTGATGCTTTGTTCATCTGTTAATAATAATAATCTGTTAATCTGTTAATTTTTATTTTATTATAATTATAAACACTTGTCACTTGGAAGTAACATTTCCATCATGTGATGTCTGCATTAATTTGCATTGATTTAATTAATCTCTCAACATTTGTCTCAACTGCTGCTGGTATGTGGGGCAGTTGCCACTGCCAATCACACCTATAGACCCCAAATCCCAAATGTGTATATGTGACCTTTTCCTATATAGTGTATCATGGTTGCATAATTGAACAACACATTTTAGCCCATAGCCATCACTAATAACGGTTAAGTGAACGGAATGGACAGACAAAGCATGCGTCACGTCCCACAGTTTTAATTATTATGTTCATATTATTTGAATGGTTGAGTTGGAATGGGTCATGAATGGGAAAATTGGCTAAAGAAGCCAAAAGTTTTCTTTGTTTAGTTTGAGGCTGTAGACGTGTTCATTTAGGTTGAGATGCCTCAAGCGGCCGCTCGAGCACTTACAGTTTTTAGCACTTCCGCATTGGCTTCATTTCCCCGCCATTCACCCAGACCTTCAGAATAAAAGCATTGTTAATTAATTTTAAAGTACCACAACATGAGCAGAAGCATTAACCTCATAACTACTCAATGGTAAAACGATTATGAAATAAAATTAAACAAGATACATATATTATGACTGCGGAGTAGAATCAGCGAGTTTTCATTCAATTGACGCCTGAAGAAGGTGCTGTTAATCTGAAGGGTAAAAACAGGAAGTGTCATTGTTGCTCAGGGACAGTCAGCTGGGTGGCTGTTCACGGACTCTTTGTGCAGCTGTCGAAGAAGAGTGACAGAAATATCAACAAGGGAAGTTGACACAGAGCTCGAAGGTAAGACTCAAGAACTCAATGAGTTTACGGCGCCAGTTATTTCGTTCTGTTGCGTTGTGTCTCCGTTACATTCATCGCAACAGCTTGTAGAAGAGTGTAAAGAAAATAATTGTTGTCACGTGTTAACCACTAAACAACGTTTAGGTGACACTGGGACAACAGACAGTGTCATTCAGTATCATTCAGTATCATATCATAACAGTGCAGTGGAGGTTAGCTAACAGACACGAACTGTTTCCAGAGACAGATGAACGTGGAGCCTTGAACTCTGCTCTAAACTGATAGCAGATGAATTACAAAGGTTACTCGGTAAAAGGTGTCTGGTTGTGTCGTAGTTTCGATACATCTTCAGTGTCACTTTAACCTCTGGAACTGTGAATAATAAAATAAACGGTGGCCTTGGCAAAAGTTTGAAGTCTCAGACACAGAAAACTGATGTGAAAACCTGCAGTGAGCAGGTATGTAGGAAATATGTGTAGAAACATGCCAGAATTAATGACGGTCTAAATATATATAATGTATATATGTGTATGTTTTATTTATATATATATATTAGTAGTTTAACTGGAGATTGCAACAATTTCACACCAGCTGCTGTTCATTTACACTTCGACACACACAGTTACAGCTGTGTTGTTTAACGGTTGAGCTTCGTGTCATGTTTAAGGTGTGTATGTTTCATCTTATTAGCATTACAATCAAAATTCTACAACATTTCTGCACCTGAACCTTATTTTTCTCCTTTCATACCCCATTAATCATCTTATACTCCCAAATACACTCACCACTTTATTAGGTACACCTTGCTAGTACCGGGTTGGACCCCCTTTTGCCTTCAGAACTGCCTTAATCCTTCGTGGCATAGATTCAACAAGGTACTGGAAACATTCCTCAGAGAGTTTGGTCCATGTTCACATGATAGCATCACGCAGTTGCTGCACATCCATGATGGGAATCTCCCGTCTCGTTCCACCACATCCCAAAGGTGCTCTATTGGATTGAGATCTAGTGACTGTGGAGGCCATTTGAGTACAGTGAACTTGACACTTTATCCTGCTGGAAGTATCCATCAGAAGATGGGTACACTGTGGTCATAAAGGGATGGACATGGTCAGCAACAATACTCCGGTAGGCTGTGGCATTGCAACGAAGCTCAATTGGTACTAAGGGCCCAAAGTGTGCCAAGAAAATATCCCCCACACCATTACACCACCACCACCTGCCTGAACCGTTGATACAAGGCAGGATGGAAGTGAAAGACCTGTTGTATCCTTAGGATTTTTTTTCTTCTCTTTTTTTCCCCCTGTACTCTTCAGGAGCTAAATGCACTTGAAAACTCACAAAACAAGAAACTCAAGCAGTAAAGTATGCTGAAATTTTTAGAATCCGGAAGTCTCACAGGCACTAAGACCAAGATGGCTCCACAGCGCCACCTATAAAATCTTGCATGGAGCCTTTGCCATTGACAAAATTTTGCATAGAGACATGGTTTTTGGTGGCCACATACATCTCCCCCAGGCCTACAAAAAAGTCTCTGACCCGGGCTACAACGAAGCATACGGCGTCCACTTTGTTTCAAAGTTGGCGTTTTCGTGTTTTTGGGGTTATTTCCAGGGGTCGTATTTGAACAAATCAAATCAGTTATCAAATCGTGAGTTTTGGATTTACTGTGTGGTAGATGCTGGGCCACGAAATTCAGCGTGTTTTCATGAAATTTTGACGTGCTATAACTTTGCGAAAAATACTCAAATTTTCCCCGAACCTCTGATATATAATGGCAGTCTGGCCTAGAATACATTTCCATGACAACATTTGGTGATTTTCACAGCGGCCCCTAGTCGTGATAGAATAAAACACTTTTTTTTCGAGATGACGTCCAGCTCCGACAGTATCGGCTGTTTTTGAGAAACTATGTTGACATGACTGGCTGTCAAAGTCAAAGTTTTTTTCAACGTTGGGCTCTCATATACTTTCTCAGAGCTGTCTGAACTGTCTTGTGGTTATGAAGACCAATATTATGCAAATTTTGGCTGCATAATTAATTAGGGGGCAGGGCAAATTGCTCCATAGCGCCCCCTTGAATTTTTCTTTGAGGCAGAGACAGTTTTGGACACAGAGTTATGATCAAATTATGATATTATCAAAATTATGAATTTTGAGGAAACTTTGTGTGAATTTTGTGTGGGCGTGGCGCTCTGTCAAATTTGACCCTTTGTCCCAATTCTGGCTAATGTCTGCTAATGCCTATTTTAACAAACTCCTCCTAGAGATTTCGTCACATCTAATCGAAACGTGGCATGTGTGTTCTTAAGGCCTTGACTATGAAAAGTTATCAAAATTATAAATTTTGATGAAATGGTGTGGTTGTGGCTATTTTGTCAAATTTGACCATATAACAAACAAACAACAAACTCCTCCCAGGGACTGATTGACTTAAAACTTGCCCGACGTGTGCACATGCCAACATGCGCACATGGACAAGGGCCCGTTCAACGCCGCTTGCGGCTTTAATTTGAGTTACTGTTGGCTTTCTATCAGCTCCAACCAGTCTGGACATTCTCCTCTGACCTCTGGCATCAACAAGGCATTTTCGGCCACAGAACTGCCGCTCACTGGATATTTTCTCTTTTTCGGACCATTCTCTGTAAACCCTAGAGATGGTTGTGCGTGAAAATCCCAGTAGATCAGCAGTTTCTGAAATACCCATACCCGTTCAAAATCACTTAAATCACCTTTCTTCCCCCTTCTGATGCTCGGCTTGAACTGCAGCAGATCGTCTTGACCATGTCTACATGCCTAAATGCATTGATATGCTGGCATGTGATTGGCTGATTAGAAATCTGCGTTAATGAGCAGTTGGACAGGTGTTCCTAATTAAGTGGCCTGTCTTGTAACCCTTTGGAGGGACCTGACCCGTACATTTAGAATCACTAGGCAATCCCCCTCATTGTATATAAAGCAATTCAATTAGATCGACCCCAACATATTGTTGCGTCAGTATAAAAAATTCTAATAATTTAACTCGGTCACAAGGACTGTTTCCTGCAGCTTGTGTACTTTACTCACATTTAAGTACAATTTTCTGATAATACTAATACTTTTTTCAGTCCGAACAGAAGAAGATGGACCATAAAATCGCTGACCTTCCAAGGGGCCCGTTGGACATCTACAGGAAAAAAGCCTCTTTCAACTGGAAAGAAATGCTCCACTTCATAGAGGGAGATGAAATGCTGGTATTCAAGGTAGCTCTCTGTAGTGAGGATCAAATCTGCACACTTTTAATAATTGTTTGCTTTTAATGTAATCCATTAAAACTAGGGTAGGTAATGTATTTCAGAAGCATTTTTTGCCTTATTTTTATTTATTTATTTATTTATTGTTTAGCAAGGTGATTGTAGTTTGTAGTTCTGAGACATCAGTTCTTAGTAGACCAGACCCAGGACCCATTTTCCATCAAAATATTAATAATGATAACAAATGAACATCCCAACTGTTTGTTCCTCTCCTCCCACCTGTGCACCATGTGCTGTGTTAGATACTAAAATGCCACACAGACTTTCAAAGAGGACAGAAAAGACCAGATCAGCAAGTTCCTTAGAATTTAAAATGTTTCACGTCAGCTAGCACTTTTTTCCCCCTTAATCTTCAACTGATAATTCAAGTTAAAGTGTTTCAGCTGCAACCTACAGACGTTATTTCTCATGCAAAGCATTCATATTTTCACCTGTTTGCAGACATCTGTAATTTGAAGTGTGAACACAGTTACATTTAAAATGTATTTATTTTTATTTATTTATTTAAAATTTAAATTTGTAATTCTCTTACAAGCACCTTATTGATATAAAGAAACGTTCAAATAAAAATAAAAGAAAACCTATTTGTTTGTATTTGTTATTTACATAACCTTTATTAATAAGAGAACATGTACATTTTCTCTTATTTTCTGTACTGCAGCAACATTTGTTTAGGACACTGGAAAATGATGCTCTGTTTGCCCGCCAGCCTGGTGAAGATATCCCCATTGAGAAAATGAGAGAGTTGAACTTCCTCAGGTTAGCGTGACATAAATTTGATGTTTTATATCCTCTGTGAAGTCACGTACACATCAACTCTGTACAAGGAGAAAATAAAGCTTTGGATAAAAATCCACAGGGTGAAGCAGCTCATTCGCTACAACTTCTTGACAGAAGAAGAGGTGATGACGAACCCCTGGAGGATTGTGGTCCTCAATGATTGTCTGGGCATGTATGACTGGGCCCTTTCAGCCAAGTTCTCTCTCCACAAAGGAGTGAGTATGAATCAGTTTTTATTCATGCAGTATGTACTGTAATGTGAGTTAAAATTATTATCCCCAGAAATTGAACATTTTGTTTGCTCATCCCAGTGAAATATGCATAAAATATCTCTTGTTTTAGATGTTTGGAGGGACTGTTGCTAACACAGGATCAGCGAGACACAGCAAATATGTTAAAAACACTGAAGATTTGACGGTAAGGTTCAATGTCAGACAATAACTCCATTGCTTTATTAATGGCTGTCTAACAAAACAATCCTGGATATGGAGGATCTGTATTGATGTTACACCACCACCTCCCTCTATAGATGTATATAATAAATTATGTTCACAGTGAGCCATACAGTCTTCTTTGGATTCTCATCCTCACTATATTCAGTTATTTCCACCAACTTTCAGGGAGTCACAGTTGGTAATGTTTGGGATTACCAGTTCAGCATCAATAATTAAGCTCAAAAAATGCCCTGCTTTCTTCAAAATTGCATCCTTGGATAAATAACACTCCATTACAGTCCCACAGATTTACTTATATGGCTGTGGCTCGGAGGTGGAGTGGGTCGTCCACTAAGCAGATGATCAGCTGTTCAGTACCCGGCTCCTCCAGTCTGTATGTGTCCTTGGGATACCAAATTACTCCTGAAGGCCGCGCCATCAGTGTGTGAATGCGTATGAATGTTTAGTTCCTAAATGTATAATGTGTGTGAATGGGTGAATGAGATATGTAGTGTGAACGCGCTTTGAGTGGTCAGAAGACTAGAAAGGTGTTATATAAGTACAGTCCATTTACCATTTATACCTAATCCACACAGAACTGATCCTCCAGTCAGTAGGAAGTCACTATGAACACTGACTGTATCTTTGTAGGTGTTTGGATGCTTTGCACTGACTGAGCTGAGTCATGGCAGCAACACCAGAGCCATAAGGACCACAGCAACACATGACCCCTTGACCCAGGTCAGCACACACACCAAACAACCTTATCACAGACAGACTCTTGGAAACATTTGAGATTAATACTTAACACACAGAAGAACTGAAGCATTATATTTACATTTAGATTACACTTACCTTTATACACCTGTACAGTACCAGGTAATGATCAATTTTCTACTTTGTAGGAGTTTGTGATCAACTCTCCAGACTTTGAGGCTGCAAAATTCTGGGTGGGGAACCTGGGCAAGACTGCAACCCATGCTGTGGTGTACGCTCAGCTCTACACATCTGACCATGTGTGTCATGGCTTGCACTCCTTCATTGTGCCGGTAAGACCTGACCTGATCTCCAATCCCTGACTAACTTACAGCTGGTTACGTTACCATGTACCACTGTTATTCCATGTTATGTCACACTGCTGTATTTCAGAAGACATTTTTAAAATTTATATTATATTTATGTCATTGCAAAATAGTGTCCTAACATATTCAGTTTTTAGAGCCAGGAAGATAATCATTTTAAAATGTAAATTTGTGCTTGTGAAATATTACAGCAGTATGTTAGCTGAAGTATAAGTTATGCAATCAGGTAAAATAAAGAAGAAGAAGAAGAAACAAGTGTTAGCAGTTGTAGAGACGTCACATTTTGCACATCCTCATCTCTCTCCCTCTCTTTCTTATTGACACACACACACACACAGACACTGATTCAAAGTAGTCTATTTTAGATTATATTGTTACTTTGCAGGTGCAGGTGTCAGTGTCTGTTGAGGCACCCTCTGACCTCTGTATGACCTTTGTTTATCATAAATGGCCCAAGCTGTTTAAATATTTCACTGTTTCAAGGCTCCCCCCCTGACCCTTCAAAGAGGAACCTGATCACCTGTGGTGGGAACAGAATGTGTCAAGGCTCCCCACTCTGTCACCACTGTCCCATGCAAAATACACACAGACATAGAATATATCGTTTGACTTTTTTAAGGTTCCACTCTTTACTCTGTAACCATTGTGCTGCAGGTGAGAGACCCCAAGACCCTTCTGGCTCTGCCCGGTGTGCAGGTTGGAGACATGGGCAAGAAGCTGGGCCAGAATGGACTGGATAACGGGTACGTGACAGCAGAGCAAGATATTGCCGTTGTTTTATCCATTTTACCCAGTGTTAATTTTGTCAGACAAGACGAGACGAAATATGTTCATCAACGAGCCTTTTTCCTGTGACTAAGACGAGACGATGACGAGACGATACAATGTTCTAAAAACACAATATCCATTCACAAATAACCCGATCACAGCGATATATGACACTGTGAGCATCAATCTGATTAGCAGAGGGTACTCGGGTCTCCAATCAGATTGAAGCTCACACATTTTCCTTTATTAGCTTAAATAGTTTGATTCAAGCAATGTGGGTTTCAAACTGAACATTTATTTTTTCAGCAATGAAAATGCATATGTAATATTTGTAAGTTGAATACATGATAAATACAGAGAGTTATTTAACAATATCATAAGGTGTAGTTTAATTTATTTTAAATTACATAGCATTTTGTTACATTCATACTGTTAATGTGGCCCATTGAGGGCAACCATTATACTATTATGGCCCTCTGTGAAAATGAGTTTGACACTCCTGGTATAGGGGTATAAATAAAAATGAAATCAAGTGCATATTAAGTGTGTATTGAAACAACAGACAAGACACTTAGCAAAGTTGCGTTGAAGATGAATTCATTCAATTCAGTTCAATCAAGACATTTAATCAATATGTTAGCTGTGGAAAACAAGTGAACTGGAATTAACAAACAAACAAAATATTCCTGAAATTAATAGAAAAATACTAAACTGTTTTGACTAAAACTAGACTAAAATTTTGAGACCTTTAGTCGACTAAAATATGACTTGAATTTATGACTTGAAAATATGATTCGTAAAAGACTAAAGTGACTAAGACTAAGAATGAAATTTGACACAAGACTTAGACTAAATTGAAAAAAAAAAAACCTGATTTTACCTTTTTTTTTTCTTCTTTTTTTTCTTGATCTGCTATTATCCCCTTTTTGCTGCCAAGATCTAGAATAAAACATGTGGTCAGAAAATGGTGTATATATGTTGTAGCACTAGTACGTAAACTGGTCCTTGTTTGATATTGTGGCCCTTAACTTAAAAAAAATCATTAGGGCATTAGGGACTTTTCACATGTGAAAGTCCAAACCAAGGTCTATGTTTTTTATACATTTGATCCAGTTTCACATTGTAATTATGAGAGTGCACTAAAGAATACATGACACACAGTTGTGTTCAAAATTATAGCAGTGTGTTTAAAAAAGTGAGTAAAGCCCAAAGTCCCTATAATGGCTTTTATTTACATACACACAAATGCATTGGGAACATTGCCCATTCTATTCCAAATCAAAACATGAAGAAAAATTTAGCAAATTTGTTATTACTTTACAGAAAGTGAAGAAAAGGGTATATTAGGCGGTTAAAAAACAGCACCGTCTGTATTTTTCTTTACAAACATTTACTGTATAAACAAAAAAATGTTTGAAGCTTTATCTTTCCTGTGAATCACTGAGCCCCCGAAGATCAAAGAAGGTCTAAAGTTACCTGTCAGTACCGTAACAATTAGAAGACGCCTATGTTAAGCCAAACTATTGGCAAGTTACATGGTGGTAAAAACGTCGTCCTGAAGAGGTTACGATTTGCCAAAGAACACTTTCACTGGACTAAAGACAAAAAGGCACAACACTTTGTGGACTGATGAAAGTAAGATTGTTCTTTTTGGGTCTAGAGGCTGCACACAGTTTGTCAGATGACCCCCAAACACTGAATTCATACCACAGTACACTGTGAAGGCATTAAAACATGGTGGTGCAAGCATCATGATATGGGGATGTTTCACACTGTGGAGTTGGGCCGGTTTATCGTATACCAGGGATCATGGATCAGTTTGAATACATCAAAATACATGAAGAGGTGTTGACTCTTTCTACAACTTCTTACAGAACTAAGGAATGCAACATATAAAGTGAATAACTGATCACTGTTTGATTCAATTTCCTGCAAGTTTTTTATTATTATTGCAGTAGTATAAACCACCCACTGGTCATGGAGCATTAGCAACATCTCTTGGACTCTTGGGAACTTTGAGTTTAATACTAAACATACAGAAGAACTGAAGCAATCCAGTCTCCAATATAACATTGTCACAGTACATCACGATAAAATGTGTAGTTTATAAAATCTTTTTTCTGACTTTAGTTTCTTCTTTTCATTGTCATTCACTCACTTTTTCCTTTCAGTTTTGCTTTGTTCCATAATGTGAGGATCCCTCAGGAGAATCTACTGAATAAGACTGGAGATGTTACTCCTGATGGCCACTATGTTACCCCATTCAAGGTTAGTACATCAGGCCATCGCTTAACAAAGCACTTCAGACACATTTCAAGTACCAATCAAAGGCCAATGAGAGCTACACTACTCCTACTACGCTCATAGTGATGCACCTACAGCAAATGAACATCAACGCTGCCATTCCCTTGAACCAAATCAAGTTATTTTATTATGAAACTTTCTTAGTATGAGAATTGTGATTATCCAGGGACAGCATTCTTAGAAGCCATTGGCTATCATCTGATGGTGATTTAGTTTCAGTGCAGCCAGAAAACATAAAGGATGTCTGAGCCAAAACGTGATCTTCAGGTTCATGAAGTAACGTTATGTGAGAGTGATGAGAAAGACAACATTTCTGCTAATCTCTATTACAGGTTGTCCGCAAGGTATAAAAAAGTATTAAAAGGTAGTAAATCAACTTAGTGAAATTTAAGGCCCTTAAAAAGTATTAATTGTCTGATTGCGAGGTATTGTTTTTTTTAAAAATAGCATGTGATAAGTTTGTTTGTTAAAAGTTCGCAACTTGTCATAGCGACTTGTCCATCACAGTATTTCAGTCAGTTACAGTTCACAGAGGCCATTTATGAGATCAATGTATATCCAAGGAGGGGGGGTGATGTTTTTATTGGCAGATTGTCACACAGCCAGTGGTATTGTTTGAAGTGTGCGTGGAACCCACACCAGGTTAGGATCTAAACCCGAAGCATCAGCGCTAAAGTTTAGCTGCTTAGTGTTGTGGAGAAATTGCTGAAGCCAAAGGTCAGTGGTGAGGTCAGGAAGAAAGAAAGTGTTCAGGAGCCTCTGATGTCTTATGCTGTGTTATTTCTTGACACTTGGCCAAGGAGAATTAGAGACACTTTCAAAGTACATCAGAAGTGCCTGAGTCGGTCTCACATTCTGCCCAACTCAGGCTGGTGGATAGACTTTAAACCCCGGGATAACATCACAAACACTATACGCCCAGAATTAGGTAAAAGAGAATGCTTTTACCAAGGATGGTGTCTTCGTCAGCATGATTAAGTCTGGAGACACAGATGTCTGTTCATGCAGACTGGAATGTCAGTGGCAAGCTATCTATTATGTCTAAGCATACAGCACCAGAGTCCTTCGACCCTGGCCACAACAGTGTTGAGATAGGATGGCACCTGCTACTGCCAGCCAAAGACAAACAACTAATGCTGCTGAGGACCTCAAGGCCCACATGCGTATAATATGTCTGTATGTTTGTGCTTTTATTATATTCCATTTAAAAGTATGTATGTGTCACTCAGAACACTACAAGAATAGAAAATTACATGACACTTAGATAGCATGGACTCGTCACAGAGTGATGTGTCGTTCGTGAACGATTCGATATTCGATTCAATATGAATTATATTAACTATGAACTAATCTTTCATATGATTCGGGAGAAATGAATCTTGTTCATTTGTCACGTGACAGGACACAGTCACTTTATTGTGGTGTGTATTTGCTTTCCTAGGTTTTCATACGGTCTGAATTGTTTGTGGCATTTTGTTTATTATCTTTGCCAGCTGAAGCAAACCATGTTGCCTTCAGTGTTAAGTGTTCGAGATCAGAGGTCTTTTTTACAATGCCCACAAGAGGGCTACAGCGCCATCCGCTGTGAAAATGAACGGACCGAACGAAATGACTCAAAAAAAGATTTGTTCAATTTACTGTCCGAGAGTAAAAGATCAGAGTCAGTAATAAAAATTGAACTTCCCAACACTGCAGTGTTGTCATTTCCAAACTCAGTTTGTAAAGTCAACACGTGAGAACATGTCTGACACAGAGAGTCTGCTGTTGTGTGCTACATGTGTGAAACAACGACTCTACATTATCGTGTAAAAATGACATTCAGCGTCACTCCCTCACCGTGAGTTACAATGGTTACGGGAACGCCCTGAAAGTGTGGTTAGTCTGACAGTACAAAATGAGACTGAAAATTACAGTGAAAAAACAAAAAAGAAAAGTGTGAATAGAACAGCTGTTCACATGCAGCCTCCTGTAAAACACTGTTGGTCAAGTAGGCTTGATGTCTTCATTGGAGAATTGTAATTGTACAATATGTTTGTGTTGATTGTTCTGTACATGTGACATCCATTGCACGTCTGTCCGTCCTGGGAGAGGGATCCCTCCTCTGTGGCTCTTTCTGAGGTTTCTTCCACATTTTTTCCCTGTTAAAGGGTTTTTTGTGGGCAAGTTTTTCCTCACTCAAACCGAGGGTCTAAGGACAGAGGGTGTCACTCCCTGTACAGATTGTAAAGCCCTCTGAGGCAAAAGTGTTTTGTGACTTATGGGCTATACAAATAAAATTTGATTTGATTTGATTAGAGAACATAGTTATGTGTGGAGTGGTGCTGAAATCTTATTCATTGTGTCATTTTTTAGCAGATGTCAAGTAGCGTAACTCAAATTATGTAGTTGGATCAGTTGACTGTGTTCAGTTGACTGACAACTTGAAGGGAGAGCAGCCATTAATATCAAATTTCTGTGCAGCTAGTATGGCTAGTACACCACCCCAACCACCAGTCCCACCACCAGTCAAACTTCCACTGCAGCCAGCCATAAATTGTGGTCAGATCATAGCTGATGGGTTCTGAGTATATATTTTAGCCAATGTGTTCCATTTCTTTGCTTGCCACACAGAATGTTTATCTGCATGTCCACTCAAACATGACATACTCAGACGAAAGGGAAACCAGAATACTTCTAATGTTTTAAAGTGAATGTATAGCAGTAGGCAGAGATGAAATAAACAGTGTTCTGATTGTCTTTATCTCTAAATAATGGACAACCATCTCTACCACCTAAGCTACAGAGATGGAGACCTGTAAATTAAACCAAAACTAAATAGTCACTAAATAGTACTGTAATTTGGGTGATCTGACCCTTTTTAGTAATGTAAAGTACCTGTGTATTCCATACAGTGTTTATTTTAGTAACAAAGGGACACTCCTATATTTACAACCCCAATTCCCAAAAAAGTTCTGATGCTGTGTAAAATATAAAAACAGAATGTTCCTAATAGAACATAAACATGTATCACATGTTGAAACTATGACATTTAAAACATTTCATGGAAAATATTAGCTCATTTTAAAATTGATGGCAGCAACACATTTCAAAAAAGTTGGGACAGGGACAAAAAAAAGGCTGTAAAAGTATATGGCACAAATCAAAAACAACTGGAAGAACATTTGACAGTTAATTAGGTATGTAAAGTTGGGCAGAGGTTCACCAATCTGCAACAAACTACATTTAAAAATTGTGACAACAATTTAAGAAAAATGTTCAAAGACCCCACCATCTACAGTGTAAAATATCAAAATATTCAGACAATCAGGCAAGGACAAGGTCAAAGGTCAAAACTGGATGCTCATGATCTTTCGCCCCTCAGACCACAATGCATTAAAAACGGACATGATTCTCGACTGGAAATCACTGCACGGGCTCAAGAACACTTCCAGAAATCACTGTCTGTTCATCATGCAATACACAAATGCAAGTTAAAGGCCAAAGCTCATTTAAAATGGTCTGAGGAAAAATAGAAAACTGTTCTAAGGTCAGATGAATCAATATTTGGAATTTAGTTTCCATGAAATTGTAAAATGTCTCAGTTTTAACATGTCACATGTTGTTCTATTGGGAATAAAATATGGGTTTGTGAGTGTTTCAAATAATTGCATTCTGTTTTTATTTACATTTTACACAGAATCCTAACTTTTTTGGAATTAGGGTTGTACAAACCTTGAAAAAACTGAAAGGCATGCAGACACAGATCTAAATAAACAAATGCAGTAGGTAACTAATAACTGTTGCAATGCTGTTTTCACATTATGTCTGCTTTTTACTGCTGCTGAACTATTTTAATGGTCTCTCAGGGACCAAATCCACATGGATGTGTTGAGAGTCCATAATGACAACCAGGCCTGGAAAATTCCACTGTGTAAAGGTCCTAGGCCTTAAGAAATCATTAATAAGTTCACAGAGAAAGTACAAACCTCACACTAAATGGTGTACAATATTCACCTTTTTATATATTTATTTGAATAGCCAGGGTAACTTAAAGTCTATATAGCTATTAACAACATTAACAACAATGTGAGAAAGTTTTTCATGACAGCAGACAGCAAACTTAAACACTTCTGTGTGTCAAAGCAGCTTCTCATCAACAGGAGTCATCAACAGAACAAATGCAGTGAACTGCAGTAGAGAGAAACAACCCCTGATCAGTTCATCAGAGTTTATGAGAATGCATCACAGTGAGGACACAGAACTGTTTTCATAGAGGAGACATGCATCACAAAAAATGGTGGACTTAATTTGACCTTCTCTAAACTTTTTTAACTAAACTCCAACTGTTCAGTGTTTCAGTACTTACTGCATAACATGCTGTTCTCTAACAAGGTAATTAACCATAAAAATCACAGCAAGTGTGTGATCCATGAATGGACCACTAAATGTTCTGCTTCATTGACAGTTTGTATGTAAACAGTCCTCTTCATCATTTTGACATCATGACACCAAGACGACACCTAACAATCCATCAACAGTACCTGGTCAGTGTGAGGCTTCAAACAGGAAGTACTCAGAGGGAAGTTACTACTGAGCGCTGGGTGTCACAGAGTGTCATTAGCAGGTTGGAATAAGTCCACTTGTGAACAGCATGAGATGTGTAGTCAGGCTGTGATCGATGATCAAGGTCACATGACAAGTTACTAAGACATTCAATTTTTATACTTATATTTTATACCCACCACTGTTGTATTTTTTTGTTTCAATAAATTGTTTGAGATGAAGAAATGACCATTATATGCTTCTAATTGAATGCTTTCATGATATAATATTACTGTAGCATGAACTTCTTACATTTTCCATAAATTGCACCTGAAAGTCAAATATCCCAAACTTTTTGTGAGTAGTGTAATTTCATAGCACCAACACCCACCACTGACTGATAACATAACACCGTATGGTTTGCTTGAATTGAGTGGCTGTGTGGTCCACCCATTTTGTTATTCTACCCCACGAGAGGTGCAAATGGCAAGATAATTGTCAGTTATCTTTGGTTTTAATTCAGGTTTTCTAATTAATATTGTGTGTATTGTTTCAAATATTGAATGAAGTTTCCATCACTATAGCTCAGAAAAACATTTCTCAGTTTATCATTAACATTTTTCAGCCAATGCTGGGCTCAAGTTACCTAATTAGAGCCAAACCTTGTTTTGTGATACAGGCCTAAGGCCTTGAATAAAACATCCCACTAAGATGAGCAAATAAAACAGATAATTATAATAATTATATAAATAATAATTATATATTTACTATTTTTACTACTCTTATTCTTATTCACATATATAACACCCACCCCCCTCCGAGAGAGACCCTCCAAGAAAAACATTTAACTGTTGTTCCTTGGTGGGAGATTCCTTGTTGAAACTCAGCTGCTTTTTTTCTCTCAACTTCCCTATTTATAATCTTAAAATTATTGTGTTGTTTTCCCATATATCTCTGTGTCTTATTACAGGACCCAAACAAGCGTTTTGGGGCGTCTCTGGGTGCCCTGTCTGGTGGCAGGGTGTCCATCACCAGGATGGCTCTGGTCAACCTGAAGCTGGCTCTGATTGTGGCTATCCGCTTCTCAGCCACAAGGAGACAGTTTGGACCCAAAGAAGCAGAGGAAATTCCTGTTTTGGAGTACCAGTTGCAGGTCAGAATGGGGAGAAACAAACACTTATTTTCTTGTATTCATATACATCTCTCATGTTTGAATCTGGTTATGTTATATTATGAATATGTTTAAACATAATCCTTACATATTCAGTATGTGGTTTCAGCAATGGCGCCTGATCCCGTACCTGGCAGCAGCATATGCTCTTGAACACTTCACCAAATCCATCTTCATGAACTTTGTTGAGTTCCAGATTGGACAGGTCATGAAGGACAAGAGTGACAGACAAGTCAGTATAAATGAGCTGCATGTGTGTCTTTATCCAGAGGTATCATCATGTATAAACTATATGTCTTATATGTCTGTTGTATATGTTTTCCAGGAAGAGATGGGCAGAGAGATTCATGCCATAGGCTGCTCCAGTAAACCACTGGGCTCATGGACCGCTCAGAGGGGTATCCAGGAGTGTAGGGAGGCCTGCGGTGGACATGGATATCTGGCCAGTCAGTTTCAAACATGAAATAAACAGGATAAACACAAATTAAACGCATACTCAGAGACCTAACTTAGTTTTTTTTTCTCTTTAAGTGAACCGGCTAGGAGATCTGCGTGATGACAATGATCCAAACTGCACATATGAAGGAGACAACAACGTCTTGCTGCAACAGACCAGCAACTACCTGCTCAGCTGGCTTCATGCTAAACAGCATGGTCAGTCCCCTTTCACAAGGTTGTATTGGTGTCTGTCAAAGGTAGTGGTGAAAGTTGAGTTCTGCACAGGAGTTATCCTAAACGCTGATCATACGACTTTTTTAGGGCCCAAGTGCCGAACAACGTTCAGGCAGCGAAAGCTCTGTTGTATCCTTAGGATTTTTCTTTTCTTTTTTTTTTCCTCAATGCCTCTTCAAGGCCATTTTTCAGGGCTTAAACGCACTCGAAAAACTCATGAAACAAAAACCTTAAGCAGGAAAGTATGCTGGCGTTCGGACTAAGATGGCTCCACAGCGGCACCTATAAAATCTTGTACGGAGCCTCTGCCATTGAGAAAATTTTGCGTAGAGACATGGTTTTTGGTGGCCACATGTATCTTCCCCAGGACTACAAAAAAGTCTCTTGATGACCTGGGCTACAATGAAGCATACGGCGTCCATTTTGTTTCGGAGTTGGCGTTTTCGTATTTTTGGGGTCATTTCCAGGGGTCGTATTTGAACTCCTCCTCCTAGGGCTTTCATCCTATTTGTTTAAAACTTGGCATGTGTGTTCTAAAGGCCTTGACATTTGGATTTACTGTGTGGGAAGGGCAGGGCCACGGAATTCAGCATGTTTCAATGAAATTTTGATGTGCTATAACTTTGCGAAAAATACTACAATCTTTCCCAAACTTTGGATATATTATGGCAGTCTAGCCTATAACACATTTCCATGACAACATTTGGTGATTTCACAGTGCCCCTTAGTGGCGATAGAAAAAAACACTTTTTCGAGATGACGTCCACCTCGGACAATATTGATCATACAGTGCTGAGTGAAAATATCAGAAACAACCTTGGGAAGAAACCCAAGTGAGTTTTTGAGAAAGTATGTAGACACAGCGGCCCTTCAAAGTCAAAAACGCTGATTTTTTTTCTAAAAAATTGTAACTCCATTGATTTTGAGGCAAAAGTGTTGGGCTTTCATATACTTTGTCAGAGCTGTCTGAAAGTTCTTGTGTTTATTAAGACCAATATTATGCAAATTTCGGCTGCATAATTAATTAGGGGGGCGGGAAAAACCACTGTTGCACTTTTCTTTGAGGCAGCCCCGCCACAGTTTTGGACACAGAGTTATGAAACCTCAGCCGAATTGTAGAACATTGGAAGACCTACAAAAAAGTCTCTTGGAGAAATGGCCTAAAATGAACAGGAAGCAAGATATTTAAGAATGAAAAATACCATTTTGGTGTTTCAGGCTGGTTGAGAAGGGGTCCTATTGGAATGAACTCCTCCTAGGGATTTTATCCAATTGACTTCAACCTTGGTAGGTTCATTCATGTATAGTTCCTGAGTAAAAGGGCCTGTTCAGTGCCACTTGCGGCTTTAATTTAAGATTTAAGTTTCCAGTCTGCTAGTATTATAGCAGTCACCTTGCCAGCCACAGCAGCTTATCAGCAAGCCCCTCAGAGTAGCCAAACCAAGAAAAATTTTTATGTTTAAAATAGTTTCAATATGTTAGGCCTGTTTGGGTTCTGTGCTCGTATTCTCACCCAAAATAAGTAAATACATAATTGTGTGCAGACAAAGTTGAAACATTGAGAAACATTGTGGTTTACTGTCGCATCACTGTGAGCGTGCAAGGCAACTGGACTTGTGAGATCACGGTATCATGTTGGAATCCATTTTACTTTTCTTCAAGCTATGTGCTTGTGTCCTAACTACAGTGCTTTAGACCAATCAGCGTCATATGAGGAACTACTAGCAGCTACAGCATGAGTCCCAGGCATGGTTTAAAGCTCTGTGTGAGAAAGTACCGTTAAAAAAAGGAATAAATGTGGGAGCAGTCAGTAAATCAGCACACATTCTTTTGTAGTGTCACAATAATATTTATTGCATCACAGCAACAGCAAAATAAACAAAACTCATCTTAAAATAGAAAACTATTTACAAACTACTACCGCTCTCCAGCCAAACACCTGTTTACTTGTAAAGTTGACTTCCCTTGACATCTTCATTGCGGTAATGTCACTTAATCTACATAACCAACAGTATTCTATTATGATCTGCATAATTTCAGATATAGAGAGATTATGTCCCAGCATGGTTAGAAGTTACTCACAGATTATAGGTGAAACACAACTTCAGAGATTTGCGTAGATGCTGCAACCATTAGATATTTATTCATTGAAGTCTTATTGTGAATGGTTTATTATCTGGTTGAAGTTCATAGTCATAGATAGTCATAGATACAGATGCAGTATGCATTTTGTGCAAATCCGTTTGCACACAGCATGCATGATCAC
This sequence comes from Nibea albiflora, assembly GCA_014281875.1. NCBI lineage: Eukaryota > Metazoa > Chordata > Actinopteri > Sciaenidae > Nibea > Nibea albiflora. The sequence goes on from CM024809.1 coordinate 18,352,099, forward strand.
AGAGGTGATGCTAGGCAGTTTGGTGCAGAGATGTACAGTATGTACAGCAGCATGTTATGTGAAATAATATTTGGTGTTGTGGGAGAAGTATAATGAAGCTCTTGATCTTTCTTGTTTTAGTTCTTGTTGTTATATTATTAAATGATTGTTGTGTTCTTCACCATGAACATGGACATGTAGGACTAGGAAAGTCTAGTGATCATTAAGGGTGAGTGGAGCGGCTCTGATTGAGTTTCATCTGCTGTGTTGTCCGGTTTCAGATGGTGTGCGGATTGAATCTCCTCTTCACACTGTGGATTTCCTGGATGATTTCCACAAGATCCTGGAAAGCAAGTTTACAGCAAATACATTGGAGCAGTGTATGGACTCAGCAGGTATTTGATATTGTCAAAATTGGATTTTTCATATGCTGTTTCCAGACTTTCCATAATGAAACTAGAGGTTTAAATTCCATGTTACATTTTTTTTTTTTTAAATTCATTCAATTCTTGCATTCAGTTTAGACAAAGTTTTTTAGTCAGTTACAGACAAGATTTCGTAAAACAAACAAAAAAACACTCGTTGAATTGATGACATTGTGATAAATATGGTACCTCAACTGTTAGAGAAGAGAGAGAGCGTGACCATTGCTAATCATCTTAGTAAATCCAGTGGAATAATTTATCAGCCTCTGTTAACATTTCTTACCCTATAATATGGAAATGTGTAATCTTGTAGTTTTCCCATGAAATTTAACCTTGTCTGTGATACATAATCAGTGCCACTGGTAGCCTATAAGTGGCTGGTGTGTTTCTTGCTGGACGAAAGCCAGAAGAGACTGGAACAGCAGAGGGCCTCAGGAATGAATGAGTTTGAAGCTCGTAACAACAGCCAGGTAAGATACACACATACTTACACACACACAAACAAACACACAACACTGCACTGCACTAGTGGCCTTTTGTGACCCTTTATGGATACTCTCACCTGTACCCATGCATCAAACTGCATGACATTCATTTCATGATGGTCTAACCAAAGCTGTATTTGTGAATTAGTGAGTCAGAATTTCTGTCCAAAGATGTTTCTTTTCATGTTGTACTTACTCTAGGCCAGAAAACGTGTGATTAGTTAAGTCTTAGAAGGTCGAGCTCCACGGACAGTGTGATACATGGCAAAATGACTGAAATACCTCAATTACTAGCACAAATCCAATATTAGAAAAACCTTATGAATGATGCCTCTGTCATTCCATCTGAGGTCTGAACACTTCTTCTTCCTTCCTTTCCACTACACTATGTAAACTTGCTTGAACAGGTACCATCTCCCATAAGAACTGTGCAGCTCTTTATGGCACATGTTGTCCAAATTAGATCAAATAGTGTTACTCCACTTCAGTAAGATTCATCACGATTGGCAGCAGATAGAACTTTTATTATCTTACAAAGCCCGAGTCATGATGGTAATGACTGAATTCTTTCTCTTATATACCTTTATGCAAATTTCATATGTCCTGTCTGTTTTTGTTTGTCTAGCCTATCATTTGACCAGCCTGTTATCATCAAACCTTCTTTATGACATAATGGTGTGGAGGGCTGACCCACGTTTTTGGATTTTCCATTCTTAATGGTGTCTCCTCTCACACCTGCTGCTCTTGGTCTATTGAGGCCAAGATGTTTTGTTTTGTTTTACTCTTCACTGGATGACTCCATTAGATTGCGTTTTGCAGCTAAACTATTTAGTAAAAACCCTTATTACTTCTTACACCATCATGTCACAGATTTGTTCAACTGTATTTTGTCTAAAAGTTTTATATACTGTATTTCACACTGTTATAGGTTTCACACAGTTATATGGTATGTTTCACACTTTAACACAGACCATACTCAGTGTAAGTCTTACTACTACAAGTGCAGGCGCCCAGCATCTCCTACTCTGGGTGCTCGCCAGGTGAAACTGACCTCAAGCAAACAGGTGCTCATCTTATCTTATCTTGAGTGCTCATCACTTTTAACACAGACCACATTTCTAAGCTCTGCTACTGTACGTGTAGGCAGCCAACACCTCCTATACTGGGTGCTCAAACATTGTGCTCTCTCTCTGCTTCCAGTCATTAACAGTGATTAAATATGTTCATAATGTTCATATTACCTCAACTTAACTGTTTCAGTCTACACGTTTGTTATATACTCAAACCATAGCTCTAAGAAAACATGAAAGAAAGAGAAAAACAGGAAAAAACAATTTGAAACAATTTGGCACTCAGTCAATTAAGCAGTACTCATGAAATTTTATACGTCATATCCCCCTTTGTGACTTGCACCGGGAGATCACAACTCACAAAGACTGCTGCTAAGATTAGCTATTAACGATATGTCATCTTAAATACAACACAGAGCTTTCTCCAACAGCGGGGACATTAGCCACCACTCCACACACATCTTTTCTCAAGATACCATGACATAATTAAAATATACCCATAGTGACATTTAAGTGAAACTAATGGTCAAGATCAAGCAATCAATAGTAGGTCAGACAGTAATCTGACAGCGTGGGTGAACCTGATCAGTAGTAGAACACATGATCAGTAGTATATAATCTTTCAGTGTTAAAGTATACAGCACAACAGTGTTTTACTGACAGTGGTAGCATCAAGTCCATGGTGTGGAAATGCTGTGCCAGCGTAAAGTCATGCTGCAGGCTGGAGATCTCCCACGCCTGCTGTCTGAGCCATTCCTGTTGGAAAAGCCTGTTGCACTTGGCCCTTTGAGTTCTCATTGCTTCGTCTCTCAGAGTGCGCTTTCTGTCAGCCATGTAAGGATAGTGTGCCAAATAGTCTCGGCACAGGGTCACATACTGGTAAAACTGGGTCATATTCAACCCTAATCTTTGCTAGCTTAGCTTTCAGGGTGCCATTAGCTCTTTCTACAGCTCCCTGTGAGTGTGGATGATACACACAAACAAACCTCTGTTTGAGTTCCCATTATCTTCGTTGTTATCTTCATTAAATATGCTATGAACTCCTTACCATTATCCATACTAAATGTATCAGGGAACCCAAACCTTGGAAATAGTTCTTTATACAAGAACTGTGTTGCTGATTGCATCCCCAATGCAATTGTTACTTTGGTTGGAACTGCTTCCACCCATCTGCTATATCTATCTACTACAAGAATATATCTGTACCCTCGCATTTGTTCTATTATGTCAATGTGATCCATAATTAGTAGGGATGGAAATTGAAAACCGATTCTTGTTGAGAACCGGTTCCCAGTGTTTCAATTCCTTGGAATCGTTTGCCAGTTTTGCAAACGATTCCCTTATCGATTCTACCACGCACGTTGCATAGCTTACACAAGCCACGCAATGTGTGTGGCCACTCCAGTGCAGCCAGCAGTCAAATGTAAACATGGCACCCAAGCAGTATAAATGCTTGAAAGTTTAGTTACACTTCACGAGACATCAGGGCAACTTGCAATACTTGGATATTTCATCAAAGGGAGAAAACCCTACCAACATGCAGAAACATTTGCGCACACAGCATGCGATAACTATTACTGAATGCCGCGTTTTTTTCGATCCGATCCGGCCTAACATTACTGAATCTCAGCCCAGCAGCAGCAGCAACATTAGCATGCCCTCGGCTAATACTACAAGTAACTAACTAACACTGCCTATCATGTTAGCGCCTTTTGTCTCATTGTAAAACCTGCTATTAGTAATGGTTAACATTAACGTGAATGCCTTCTCATGCATTACATTTAGATGACCATCACGAGAGACAGAGTTTGACTGGCTCAGAGCCAGAGGCTGGCTTCACATTCACGTCTACCTCTAGCTTTCACCAAAGCAGGGTGAGAAAAAAAATGACTGAGCCAGGATAGATGAATGTCACAGAGCAGTGACTAAGTTTGTGATAAAAGGCTTGCACCCATTTGCCCCAGTAGATGCCCCTGATAGGTGTTCGGTAGGTGAATGTGTTTAATTGTATGCTAAGTCAGAGAATGTCAAAGTTTTCCTCTAAGTTAACCTGATGTTTCACTCAGTCATTCATTCGCATTATATATTTTCTAGGGAGATGACAAAGAATCTCAACCCTAAGTACAAAGCCCCAAAAAGATGCTATAATGCTAATCAACCTGTTTGTTGTCCTTTTTTTCAAAATGAGAATCGATAAGAGAATCAATAAATAACCAAATCGTTAAGCAGAATCGAAAATGGATTGGAATCGTAACAATCTTATTGATTCCCATCCCTAATCGTTAGATGTCTGAATGGCCTTTCTGACATTGTACCCTATCCATAGTGGCTGCCAAAAATGGTGACCACCATACTGCTTGTACCCATCTAATAATCACCCCCCTTGAACAATGATCATCAATGATCGGCTTTAATTTCTGCTAACTGAGAGAATTACTTCATATCCTGTCTTCCTAGCCTGAGTTAGAATAAACCTAGGACTTGGCGTGTAATTGATGAGACGTGTCTATGGTCACGTGTTTTTAACACAGACCACATTTCTAAGCTCTACTACTATAAGTGTAGGTGGCCAACACCTCCTGTCCTGGGTGCTCAAATGTTGTGCTTTCTCTCTGTCTTACAGCATTTGGTGTGATTATACTCTGTGCATTTCAGTTTTCAAAGGATTATATTGTCTTGATTATATTATATTTCACCTTAAATGGGGTTCTGCTTCCAGTGATTAAATGTTTCCAGTTGCCAATGTTCATTTTACATCAACTTAAGAAGTTTCAGAACATGCATAGTATTCCAGTCTACACGTTTGTTATATACTCAAACCATAGCTCTAAGAAAACATGAAAGAAAGAGAAAAACAGGAAAAAACAAAAAATGAAATAATTTGGCACTCAATTAACAGTACTGTCACTCAGTCAGTTAAGCAGTATTCATTAAATTGTATACATCACACACAATAGCAGCTATATGGAGAAAATGTTTTCTGATGTCCTCTGGCTGCTCCACCTTAACAGCTGTCTGTGATGTAATTATAATGCTAACTGCTAATGTCTACCTACAGTAACATTAGTTGCTAACCCGTAGTTGACTAGTTAGGACTAAGTAGCTAATGTTGGTGTTTACACAACACAGGACAACTTTTACAGAAGTTAAACAGCAATGAACTGTTATCTGTAACCTCTTCTCCCAATCAGGGTCGCAGTAGGGCTTGAGCTTATCCCAGCTGACTTTGGACAAGAGCATACACCGTGGACAATCAAAATGACATGATTGATCAATAAATAAATGAATCTCATGTCAAGAATTAAATCAAATCAAATCATTTTTTTTGTATAGCCCAAAGAAGAGGGGCTTGATAGCTGAAAGCTCTGGCTCCCAATCTACTTTTGGAAACTACAGGAACCACAGGGAACCCAGCATTCTGAGAGTGCAGTGGTCTAGAGGGGTACTAAGGTACTATGAGTTCTTTTAGATATGATGGTGCCTGGCCATGAAGAGCTTTGTATGTAAGGAGAAGAATTTTAAATTCTATTCTAGATTTAACAGGTAGCCAGTGCAAGGAAACCAAAATGGGAGAGATGTGATCTCTGATCTTGGTTCCTGTCAGAACACGTGCAGCAGCATATGGAATTGGCAAGTCCTCAGAGACTTATTGGAGCAGCCTGATAACAAAGAGTTACAGTAGTCCAGCCTAGAAGTAACAAATGCATAGACTAGTTTTTCTGCATCTGCTTGCGACACGATGCGTCTGATTTTGGTAATGTTGCGTAGGTGGAAGAATGCAGTCCTCAAAACTTACCCATGACATACGCATGGTTAGACTGTGACTGTAACTATAACTAATTAATAACTAACTAATGGTGGCTTAATGTTGGACTGCTTTGGCTTACAGTACAAATAAAAGCTCCCACCTGTTGTGTGCATTTAGGTATACTACTGTCGTTCCCTGGCCATGGCCTATATTGAATACAACTGTCTTCAGAGGTTTCATGAGCTGACTACTGATCAGGACACACCAGCTGGTCTCAGACCTGTACTACGCAAGCTGTGTACCCTTTATGGGCTGTGGTGCCTCAGCAGCCACATGGCCACACTCTACCAGGGTATGTGCTATAATCTAAATTTCCTACATGCACATTCCACTGTACTGATGTTTGTAACATAGCTTTGTTCCTATACAGGTAATTACATGAGTGGAGGAAAACCTGCAGAGTTGGTCCAGATGACAATTGTCACATTGTGCTCCCAGGTACAGAGGGGCTGGAGTTGGGCTGGAGTTATTACTTAGTTTACTTGGTTGGAGTAAAACCTGAGATTTACAGATGATCTTATGCTTATTATAATTGTCTTCCTTGATTACTTCCTACCTTAAAAAGATTTCATTCCATTTCAATTAAATTTTCTTTTCTGTGTCTCTCCTACAGCTGAAGGATGATGCAGTTGCGTTAGTGGATGCTTTCGCACCTCCTGATTTCATTCTCAACTCTCCTATTGGATGTGCCGATGGACAGGTAGACACATAAAGTATAATTTTTGCCAACCAGATAAGTATTTTATATTCTATGTGAATAACACATGGATAACTCGCTAGCTAGCCACCTGGCTGACTTCTTGGTTTGACATAAGACCCAGATAGCATGAGGCCATAGCCAAAGCTAACATGTGGGGAATCATGTACACTAGCTAAGAGCTCCCCGCAAAATCATTTTTAATCAGGAAAAACTCGTAGCAATTTCATAGCAGTAATATTAAACAATGCAATGAGGACATGATTAACACACTGGCGAATGTGTGTACGGGCCAAAATCCTCCCTATACCCCTGCCCAATACTGATCTTCTGATGAAGAAGTCCGCTCCCTTTATAATCGTGGCAGACCTACTACAACAGGCCAGGCAGCTGTTTATCAGGCCAACCTCAGCATGCCTTCAACCTCACAGGAGTGTCCCACAACAGCCCCTGTGTACAATCTAAGAAGGACCCAAGAATCAAGATGTAAGAATAGCTAGGCATTATTTTAAACTAGATGAGGGCTCTCAGTGGAGTGCATATAATGATATAGATCATACTCTATATCTCAGTGCAGCTATAATGAGTCTTGGTAACCTTCATAAAAAAGCATAACTATTAACAGAGCAATCTGCTGTGTGTAGAGGTCTTCCTGATTTTTAATGATCTGAAACGTTTCAGTGTGACTAACATGCAAAAAAACATCAGAAATCAGGAAAAGGGGTAAATACTTTTTCACAGCACTGAATGGTCATATTGCCATTTACATGTTTACTACAGTACTTACAGTACATGGATAATACATAATTGGAGAGTTTAGATTTAAACTTTATGTGAAATAAAAAGTATTTTCAAACTGCATATTCCAGTTTATAAAACACAAGAAAACATGAATACTAATGGATCTATAGCATTGGATATCCCTGTTGCTATGACCCAGGTCAAGTGCTGATCCTGGATCTCCAACCACATCTATTGGAACTGCATTAGAAAGGTGCATTAGGAAATGGTTCCAGTATTTTACCCCACTGAAGTGTTTCTTAATTGGGTTTTTGAAAGTGGAATTGGAATAACAAGAAACAGAAGACTGGGAATGGATCAGGATCTGTTTCTCAACATAACTTTTAAATTTAAAATAAAATATTATAAAAAAAAATCTCTGTCTCTTTTACACAGCTTTACAAGAATCTGTGGTCAGCCGTGTTGCAGGGCAGCCAGGTACTGGAGCGGCCATCTTGGTGGAAAGAGTTCTGCTCAGACAAGCCTGCGGTTGGATCACTCCGTCCAAAACTCTAAAACCTACAAGTTAAATTTGTGTGCCCTCAAAATTTCAACCTCTACAATGATATGTGCTTATTATGGTTAATGGGGTCTTTAAAATCAGTCCAACTAAGTAAATTTAATATGCTGCAGCATACTGAACTATTTCGTGAATTACATGTCAGATATCGTTTTAAGTTCCAGGGCTCTTTTTTCCCTATTTCTCTGTGTATAGAGAAATTATATTCTTTTTCTAATTATTCTAATGTTTTAATTTTAAATTGTAAAGAAGTAATGCCCTGGGCCCAGTATTTCAAAAGTGACCTGACAGGATTATCCTGGTTGGATTGGATTAAATCTAGATCTGATCTGAAAACTGGGTATTTGAACACAGATCCAGATAATCCTGATCGTGAATATCAGGATTCTGCTCTGGTAATCCAATCCTTCCTTGAATCCAGATAATTGGATTGCTGGATTTGGGTAGCCTGCAAAATCTGGGAATGCTGCCTTGCGTGATTGTTCCGATCCAGCGCGAAGAAGACGGCATGGAAACCCGTGCCAAAATGCTCGCCTGAGGTAGGGAGCCAATCAGAGAGTGAACAGCAATATAGCATGAAAAAACTTCAGTACAACTCACAGTAATTCCTTTCTCTTAAATGATCTGCTGATCAAACAACCACGTGGAACTGCTAACAGTTTGCATCTGTAGATGTAAATGTCAACATTCTATTTGGTGGCAAAATAATGAGCTTCTTCTACAACATCTCTGCTGCTAAAATGTTGTCTGGTATTAAATTGTAATGTACTCAGCTACTAGGGAGCAGAAATTCAATCACTGACGACCACTATAACCTGTTCCATAACATGTAAACTCTGTATAACGGTAAATCTCCGTTCTTAACACAAACTTTAAAAATTATGGAATCATTTGTGTAATGTAAACATGCAATAGCATTCTGAGTGCTCAATGTACGAGTATGGCCTCAATATTTATATTCTCACTCTTTGGCTCCAAAGAAATGAATCATATGGGGTGTAATATTTTAATGAATGTGTAAATTGTGTTATACTGTCTGATGAGTATGTGGCCCTTTTAAATAGTGATCACATTTTTATAATAATGTAATTTTCTAATCATCTCTTGATAGTATCAAATTAAAGGAATACATAATACGACTCATTTTGTAGTAGCTTCTTTTATTAGAAATGTGCACAATATTTGTTGTGCTCCAGTGAATCCCAAAAGGCTCTATGTAAAGGATTGTACCAGTGCTTTCAGCACAATTCATGCCAGTGGTGCTCTTGCTCAACATCAGTATGCATCATGATAAAACATGGATCCACCCTGGTTTATGATGTTTTTTTTCTTTTTTTCTCAAATTTGTTTATTGAATTTTTAACATACCAACACAACAACAAAACAATACTCAGTACAACATTGGTCTAGACAGCGTACATATACTTACAACTCACATTCACAACTCACATTCACCCACCCACATTCAATCAGTGCAATGACGACAAGACAAAGACGAAGAGCCCAAGGCTAGCCAAGAACAGCACTCGAAAGCTCTGAAGCCACTGTAGAGTTGGAGAAGCGAAGATATGGAGTCCAAATGTTCATAAATTGTCCTTCTGACGAATGAAGCAGACATGTCAGGTACTCAAGGGGGAAGCATTCCATAATTATCTTGTGCCAGTTCAATTTACTGGGGGGTTTGTCGCTTATCCAAGACAAAAAGAGTTTTTTTCTTGCTGCATATGTGAGGATATTATACAGTCTGGCAGCGTTGGCATTCATAAAGGTATTCTGATTGGTGTAACCCAGGACTAAGGAAAGGGGGTCCATGTGCAACACAACACCAAATATTTTTTCAAGATCCTGCAAAACACCCATCCAATATGTTTGTATTTTAGGACATGACCAGATACAATGAGTGTAGGTGCCCACTGAGATTTTACATTTTAAACATGCAGGCGAGAGTTGAGAGTTCCTTTTGTTAGGAGAGATTTGTAAACGGTGCACAATCTTAAATTGCAGCAATCTGGCACGGTTACACACAGATATTTTCTTTGTTTGGGTCCATATCTTAGTCCATTTGTCCCCATCAATATCTATTCCAAGTTCACCTTGCCATTTCTGCATAACATCCTGTATATGTATCAGATCGGCCTGGCTTAAGACATTGTAAAAACGAGTGATGGCTTTCTTAGTTGGGCCAAGGAGGAGCGCTTGTTCAACTGCGGATGTAGTGGTATCAATATTAATAGTAGTTTCCCTGCTTATGAAGTCCCGGATCTATAGGTATTTGTAAAAGTCATGCTTGGGAAGATTATATTTTTCTTGAAGCTGTGCAAATGACATCATGGACGCACCCTGAAATAAGTCACGCATCCTTTTTATCCCTCGAGATGTCCAAGTGTCATACCCACCATCCACCATGCCTGGTAAGAAGTTAGGATTGCCCTGAATTGGGACCAATGAAGATGTTAGACCAGACCTCCCTTCAAGCTTTTGTGTAATAAACCATTCTTTTAAAGTATTACGGATTATAGGGTTGTTTTTATAATGGCCTCTGGCTGACTTTAAGTCCTTGAAGGCCAGAAGGCCTAATAGTGAGCCTGAGGTCTGTGACCTTTCTAAACTCAGCAGATCAGAAGTAGGATCCCCCTTGACCCATTCTGCCACAAATCTCAAATGAGATGCCAGCTGATACCATCTGAAGTTGGGAAGATCTAGACCACCCCTTGAACTGGGAAGTTGTAGTTTTGCTATTTTCAGCCTGGGCTTCCTCTTATTCCAAATGAAGTCACTCAGCCAGCCATTAAGCAGCCTCAGTACCTTGCCTGACAAAAGTAATGGGATCATCTGTAGGGGGTATAACAACCTTGGCAAAATATTCATTTTAATAACAGAAACTCTACCAAGCAATGATAAGGGGAGTGGGGCCCATCTGTCCAGGTCTCTCTTTATGGAGTCTAGGAGGGGGTTAAAATTGGCCCCATACATTCCATGAAATAAAGGTGTGATATGAATACCGAGGTAAACAAAACCTGTTATGGACCATTTAAATGGGAATGAGGGTAGGGTGTCAAATCTATCTCTAAGACTTCCCATCGGCATAGCTAAAGATTTTGAGAAATTGATTTTGTAGCCTGAAAAACATCCAAACCAAGTAATTACATCAACCAGACGTGAAACAGAAGTCTAAGGTTCCAGCACATAAAGCAGAACATCGTCCGCATAGAGAGAAATCTTATGTTGTATCCCACCCACAGTTATGCCAATTATATCTGCATCTTGCCTTATAGCCTCAGCGAGAGGTTCTATTGCGAGGGCGAAGAGAGCAGGACTAAGAGGGCAGCCCTGGCGAGTTGAACGATGAAGTGGGAAGTTGTCAGACCTATAACCATTGGTGATGACTGAGGCCACAGCGTTTTTATATAATAATTTAATCCATCTGATAAAGTTGACCCCCAAATTAAATTTATGCAGGATATTAAACAGGTATGACCATTCAACACGGTCGAAAGCTTTTTCTGCATCCAGTGAAATAACCACGCTATCAATTTCCTGTGTCTGACAAATATTGATAATATGTAGGAGCCTCCTGACATTGTAACTAGAACTTCTACCTTTGATAAAGCCTGTCTGATCCTCTCTAATAAGAGAAGGTAGAACTTTCTCGAGACGTACTGCTAATATTTTAGATAATATTTTGATGTCCTGATTCAGAAGAGCAATAGGCCTGTATCCTGAACAGTTCTCAGGGGACTTTCCTTTTTTTTTTTTAAATTAAGGTGATATCGGCTTCTCTTAGTGATTGGGGAAGGCTACCAGTGATGAAAGAATGGTCCAACATTTCCAAAAAGGGGTCTAAAAGCACATCCTGAAATTCTCGATAGAATTCACTGCTCAGGCCATCAGGCCCCGGTGCCTTGCCTGATTGCATGCCTTTAAGTGCTAGCAGGGCCTCCTCCCTAGAAATGGGAGCGTTTAATTCACGTTTTTGAGAATCAGAGATGGTCGGAAGGGTTAATCTTCCTAAAAAGGATTCCATCCTATCTGAAACTCCCTGCGGTTGGTCCGATTCATACAATCTCGTATAATATTGCCTGAAAGTGTTATTAATGTTTTTGTTATCAAAGTGACGGGTGCCATTTCCATCTAAAATTGAAAGAATAACTTGAGGATCCCTTTTAATTTTGGTTAGATGAGATAAATACTTACTGGGCTTATCTCCATACTCATATAGCCCTTGTTTTGAGAAGAGGAGAGCAGTTCTTATGATGGTTATTTAACTTAGCTTTTTAATAGTGCTTGAACACACAGAGTTGAGTTTACAAACATCATAACTTTACAAAAAAAATTTAGACTTGACTTAGACTTGTTTAGCTACACAACATTTAAAACCATTCCTCTGCATTATACTCTGATATCCTGTCACTAAGTACTCAACTAACATGCCATGTTATCGTCTTGATATTAGCATTGCCAAGTACAGCCTCACAGTGCCACTAGCTCACTAGCTCGCTTATTCCTGTCCATAAGAATCAACAATAAGAAATGCTCATGTATGTTTGCCACTGAGGCAGAGGTCACCATGGAGACGCCACCACAATGTCACATTCATGCCCTTAATAGTTCCCTGTGTGGATGCTGCTATAATATATAAATGCAAGCAATGTGCATGTAAACAGGACCTCTGTTCTCATGGATCACACTTGATTTCTGGCATAAAGCGGCTTTAAGTTTTAATACTAATTTAATACATTGTACAAATAGTAAATAGACTCTACTTATATAGTGTTGTGTGTAGTGTGTTGTGTATAGTGTTTTTTTGTTGTTGTCTTTTTCAAGCTTTATTTGATAAACAGCTGAAGAGTGACAGGAATGTGGGGAGAGACGTGGGGAGTGACATGCAGCAAAGGACCAAAGGTCAGATTCAAACCCTGGGCCACTGCTCTCCTGACTGAGCTAACCAACACCCCACTCAAAGCTACATATCTCATGCACCCATTCACACACATTCATACACTGATGGCATTGGCTGCCATGCAAGGTGCCAACTGCTCATCAGTTTGAAGAGCTGACCATTCATACACATTCACATACCGATGCAATTTGGGGTTCAGTATCTTGCCCAAGAACACTTCAATATGCGGACTGGAGGAGTCAGGGCCTCCATTTGCTCTTGCACTACAACTCAGTAATGTTTTCTTGCTTTAATCCCTAAAGTTGTTTTTTCTGCTCCACCAGTCATTAGTGTGTTTTCAGGGTGTTCATGGCTACCGCTGCCGTGCAGGCTATATGTGTGTCTGTTGTTTGTGCTGTGTTCCCCTATGTAGGGCAAAGGTGGTCGCCAGCGCATGATTGGTTCCAAGCATCAGAGCCAGAGTCACGTTCAGCAGGTTCAGGATTGGCTCGGCATCATTCGCATCGTTCCCCACTCCGCCAATCAGAAGGCTCCACCATGAGCATCACGGTTATTTAAACTGGGAGCGCCTAAGCTTCAGGGCTGCTTGTTTGTCCATTGTGTTCGTACAAGCTCACCTCGACTTGGATAAATTGTGAATATTGGCTAGAATTGTTTATGAGTGTGGAGGTTATACTCGTTTAGGACTGGGCAAGAGATTAGTTTAATTAGCACTGATTACTCTCACAGAAACACTTTTTGTTAGACTCACTAGTCGGGTGCTGTTTTGATGTTTTTCGTTTTGCTTAGGTTAAGTTAATGAGGTTTTCGATTCAACTTAGATAGATACATCAGGCTCTGTTTGGAGTTCTCTTTTTGTTATATTTATTTGTTCTTTTAAACAGCACTCACTTGCCTTTGTTCCCTTATGCCTCATCTCCTTTTGTTAAAAACAGTTTGAATTTTCATTTTAAAAATATCTTTGTACATCGTATTTTTTAAATTATGCGTTATGTTGTTGCTTGTTTTGATATAAAATTATGTATTCTTATGTTGTAACATTTTCAACTTTATTCATTACATTTCAACTAGATTTGAAGTTTTAAGTAAAATGACATAATATATAAGAACTAATGCTACAGTATGTATTGCTAATATATCACTGATACTATATATTAATTAAAACATTTAATTGTGGATCATTAGTAATAGATGTTAGATCAGCTTGGATTATTTGCCAACTGCTGAACCCTTAAGATGGGCTCACATGAGGTCAAGCTTAAAGTATCTTGCAGCCAATGTGAAAGCCTGTTATCATGGTCTTATAGGCCAGCACTCACTCATTTCACTGGCTTGTTTATAGCCACAGTATCACCACATAATGCCAGTTGGAACCTAACCACAGAATGAGTCAGCACAACCATGTCTGCTTTCCCCATATTGAGGTCAGTCAGTATGAATCTGTTTTTAAACCCAAATGAATAATGTGGTCTTTGATTAAAGGATATTTTCTCATGGAAACAGGGATGCTATAAGACAACAAAAATATACATGTCCATATTTTTTATTTTTTTATATACTTTTTTGCGGTAAGCGTATTCTGTTACTTCCGGTTATCGGTGTTACTGCCACGGTGCTCTCTGCTCTGCTCACTTAAACAACTTTTCGTGTATTTTTTTTCACATCAGTGACTGTCTACGTAACTCTACACTGCCTTAAGACTTGTTCTGTCTTCACGAACAGGTTTCTTAAACTCTAGTAACCGCAATCTGATAGTTTTACCTGTCTCTCTTAGTCACACTCTCGCCTAGCTATAGCAATGGCCTCTCTCCTCTCTCCTCCTCTCTGCTCTCCTCTCTCCTCTCCTCGTCTCTCCTGCCCTGTGTGCCACATGTTCAGCTACTCCTCGTCCTCCTTTAGTGATAATGGTACCTGTAATAAATGTAGTTTATTTGTAGATTTGGAGGCGAGGCTCAGTGAGTTAGAGGCACGGTACCGCGCCACAGAACAGTCAGTCGCTGCTATAGTTAGCCAGTCCCCTGTAGCCGGTGCGGTACCACCGAAGGTAGCTTCAGCTAGCCCTTCCCCGGTAGTTCCCGAGCAGCCGGGAGGCTGGGTGACTGCCCGAAAGAGGCATAGCCCCAAGCTGAAGCCCACGGTACACCACCAACCGCTTCACGTTTCAAACAGATTTTCCCCACTCAGCGACACACCCGCTGAGAAGCCAACTCTGGTCATTGGCAGCTCCATTTTGCGGAACGTGAAGTTAGCGACACCGGGGGCCATAGTCAAATGCATCCCGGGGCCAGAGCGGGCGACGTCGAGTCAAATTTGAAACTGCTGGCTAAGGCTAAACGTAGATACAGTAAGATTGTTATCCACGTCGGCGGTAATGACTCCCGGTTACGCCAATCGGAGGTCACTAAAATTAATGTATCATCGGTGTGTGAATACGCCAAAACGATGTCGGACTCTGTAGTGTTCTCTGGACCCCTACCCAATGTGACCAGTGATGACATGTTTAGCCGCATGTCGTCATTTCACCGCTGGCTGTCGAG
The DNA here is from genome assembly GCA_014281875.1 of Nibea albiflora. Taxonomy (NCBI): domain Eukaryota; kingdom Metazoa; phylum Chordata; class Actinopteri; family Sciaenidae; genus Nibea; species Nibea albiflora. The sequence continues at coordinate 18,367,300 of CM024809.1, forward strand.
GTGGTGTCCAGCAAACGATGTGGGCTTCATTGACAATTGGACACCTTTCTGGGGAAAACCTGGTCTGATTAGGAGAGACGGCATCCATCCCACTTTGGATGGAGCAGCTCTCATATCTAGAAATATGGACCAATTTATTAGACGACCAAAACCGTGACAACCCAGAGTTGAGACCAGGAAGCAGAGCTGCAGTCTTACACGCTTCTCTGCGCCTCCATTAGAGCAGCTGCCCACCCAATACTTTAGTATAGAAACTGTGTCTGTCCCCCGTCCACCTACATTGTTTAAAGATAAAACAAACAGAAGAGGAGTTCATCATAAAAATTAAATCAACATCTCCACCAGTCCAAAATAAGAGCATTAAATGTGGACTCTTGAATATCAGGTCCTTGTCCTCTAAAGCTCTTTTAGTCAATGAATTAATATCTGATTATGATATTGATTTATTTTGTCTCACTGAAACCTGGCTGCAGGAGGGTGAATATGTTAGCTTAAATGAATCCACCCCTCCCAGTCATTGTAATACTCATATTCCTCGAAGTAATGGTCGAGGTGGTGGAGTTGGAGCCATATTTGATTAAAGTCTATTAATAAATCCTAAACCTAAACTAAATTATAATTCATTTGAAAGTCTTGTTCTTAGCCTCACTCACCGAACATGGAAAATGGTACAGCCAATACTATTTGTTATAATATATAGAGCTCCTGGCCCTTACTCTGAATTTTTATCTGAATTTGCAGAATTTGCATCAGGCTTGATCCTTAAAACAGATAAAGTAATCATTGTAGGTGATTTTAATATTCATGTGGACAACCACAATGATAGTCTTAGTACTGCATTTATCTCTTTATTAGATTCAATTGGCTTCTGTCAGAGTGTAAATAAACCGACTCATTGTCTGAACCACACTCTTGATCTCGTTCTCTCATATGGCATTGAACTTGATCATCTAATAGTCTATCCACAGAATCCTCTTCTTTCTGACCATTTTTTAATAACCTTCGAATTCATATTATTGGACTATAAGCCTTTTTGTAGAAACTCTTACAGCAGATGTTTATCTGACACTGCTGTTGCCAAATTCAAGGAATTGATTCCTTCAATATTGAATTCAATGCCGTGTCTCAATGTAGCAGAGGACTTGTCTGCCTCCATTAGCCCCTTACAAATAGATCATCTTGTTGAGAGTACTACAGGGTCATTACAGACAGCGCTTGACTCTATTGCACCTCTGAAAAAGAAGATAATTAAACAGAGGAGGTTAGCACCATGGTATAACCAGCAGACTCGTAAATTAAAGCAAGTGGCACGTAACTCTGAACGTAAATGGCGTGCCACTAAACTGGAAGAATCTCGCTTAGTCTGGCAAGATAATCTTAAAACCTACAGGAAGGCTCTCCGTAATGCCAGAACAGCCTACTACTCTTCTTTAATAGAGGAAAACAAGAACAACCCCAGGTTTCTCTTCAGCACTGTAGCCAGGCTAACAGAGAACCACAGCTCTATTGACCCATCTACTCCTCTGGGTCTAACTAGTAATGACTTCATGAGCTTCTTTAATGATAAAATTAGAACTATTAGAGACAAAATACATCATGCCTTTCCTTCGACTGGCACTGATCTGCATTCTGATACAGCAAGTTTGGAATCAGCTGCAAAACCTGATACATATTTGGACTGTTTTTCTCCCATTGACCTTCATCAAATAACTTCGATAATTTCTTCATCTAAGTCGTCAACCTGTCTCCTAGACCCCATTCCAACCAGGCTGCTCAAGGATATTTTACCGTTAGTCAGCCCTTCTTTACTGGATATGATTAATCTGTCTTTATTATCAGGATATGTACCACAGTCCTTTAAAGTAGCTGTAATTAAACCTCTTCTTAAAAAGCCCACTCTAGATCCAGAGGTCTTAGCCAATTATAGACCGATATCAAACCTTCCCTTTCTTTCTAAGCTACTTGAGAAAGCTGTAGCTAATCAGCTGTGTGAATTTCTTCATAAGAACAGTTTATTCGAGGATTTTCAGTCAGGATTTAGAGTCCATCATAGCACAGAGACCGCACTAGTCAAAGTCACAAAAGATCTTCTAATGGCATCAGACAAAGGACTCATCTCTGTACTTGTCCTGTTAGATCTTAGTGCTGCATTTGACACCATAGACCATCAAATTCTTCTACAGAGATTGGAACATCAGATTGGCATCAAAGGAACCGCCCTGAGCTGGTTTAGGTCATATTTCTTAGATCGAACTCAGTTTGTCCACGTCAATGATGAATCCTCCATGCATACCAAAGTCTGCCATGGAGTACCACAAGGTTCAGTACTAGGGCCACTTCTATTCAGTCTATATATGCTTCCTCTAGGGAACATTATTAGGAATCACTCTATTAATTTCCATTGTTATGCTGACGACACCCAATTATATTTATCGATCAAGCCTGATGAAACCAATCATTTAGCCAAACTGCAAGCGTGCCTTAGGGATATAAAAAATTGGATGACCTACAATTTTCTGATGTTGAACTCGGATAAAACTGAAGTTCTTATAATTGGACCCAAACACCTCAGAAACTCTTTGTCCGGAGACTTGGCTACCTTAGACGGGATCATCTTGGCCTCCAGCTCCACCGTAAAGAATCTTGGAGTCATTTTTGATCAGGATTTGGCCTTTAATTCCCACATAAAACAAATTTCAAAGACTGCATTCTTCCACTTACGCAACATTACCAAAATCAGACGCATCCTGTCCCAAGCGGATGCAGAAAAACTAGTCCATGCATTTGTTACTTCTAGGCTGGACTACTGTAACTCTTTATTATCAGGCTGCCCCAATAAGTCTCTTAGGACCTTGCAGCTAATTCAGAATGCTGCTGCACGTGTTCTGACAGGAACCAAGATCAGAGATCACATCTCTCCCATTTTGGCTTCCTTGCATTGGCTACCTGTTAAATCTAGAATAGAATTTAAAATTCTTCTCCTTACTTACAAAGCTCTTCATGGCCAGGCACCATCATATCTAAAAGAACTCATAGTACCTTACTACCCCTCTAGACCACTGCGCTCTCAGAATGCTGGGTTCCTTGTGGTTCCTATAGTTTCCAAAAGTAGACAGGGAGCCAGAGCTTTCGGCTATCAAGCTCCTCTTCTGTGGAACAAACTACCTTTCTGGGTTCGGGAGGCAGACACGGTCACCACCTTCAAGAGTAGACTTAAGACTTTCCTTTTTGATAGAGCTTATAGTTAGGGCTGGCTCAGGCCTTCCCTTAGTTATGCTGCCATAGGACTAGACTGCCGGGGTTATCTGGGTTATGCCGTCAGGCATGGTATTGGTTGAAGATGTAGTCACATCTCCCTTTACTGAAAAACCCTCCCTCTCCCTCTCTCTCTCTCTCTCTCTGTCTCTCTGTCTCTCTCTCTGTCTGTCTCTCTCTCTCTCTCTCCCTCTCCCTCCTTCCCTCTCTCCCTCCAATCGTCATTATCATCAATGCATGTTACTAACTAAACTTCTTCCCCGAAGTTTCTGTGCTTTGTCATCCAGCAGGTTCTTATGGATCGTGGCTACTGCTGTGGTCAGCTGCTGACGTCCACTTGACGTCCCTTTGCTGAAAACCTTCTCTCACTCCCTCTCTCTCTCTCCAATCATCATTATCATCAATGCATGTTTCTAACTAAACTTCTTCCCCGGAGTTTCTGTGCTTTCTCGTCCAGCAGGTTCTCATGGATCGTGACTGCTGCTGTGATCTGCTGCTGGAGTCCACAATATATAGCATTACTGTCATTGCTACCATCTCCACTACAGCTTAGTTGGTTAATGACTTATTGCTGTTGTGCATCTGTCTATCTCTACCTCTATCACAGATTCCACTGCTACTGTAATTCACTCTACCATCTATTGTAATTCATTGTAATTGTACAATATGTTTGTGTTGATTGTTCTGTACATGTGACATCCATTGCACGTCTGTCCGTCCTGGAAGAGGGATCCCTCCTCTGTGGCTCTTCCTGAGGTTTCTTCCACATTTTTTCCCTGTTAAGAGGGTTTTTTTGTGGGCAAGTTTTTCCTCACTCGAACCGAGGGTCGAAGGACAGAGGGTGTCACTCCCTGTACAGACTGTAAAGCCCTCTGAGGCAAAATGTGTTTTGTGACTTTGGGCTATACAAATAAAATTTGATTTGATTTGATTTGATGATATTTATCAATACATTTTCTGCCATAAGCTAAAGCATGGAACTGTCCTTCTCCAAAGTCAATTCTTTCTGTCAATCCAGTTGAGCTTCCCATGGTATTCTGTAGTGTTCCTCAGCCAGTTTGTAATGTCTTCAAAGTTCCCCAGTTCTTCCAGTTGTACTGTATATAGCCAATATACCTCCAAAGGGTACACTGCCATATCTTGTTCAGACGGCCCATTATTCTGAAACTCCGATAATCCAAAAGACAGCAGGTAAAATTCAGTAAAAAAATCAGTAAGCATATTTCTAAAGGTGCACTTGACATGAAACGTTCACCTGATTTTGGTAACAACCCAAATAATTAGAAATTAAAACAAATACGTTTAGAAAATAAGTTCTGTATAATAATGTGAAATGACACAAGTAAGAAGTATTGAACACATTCATTGAAATGTATTTAATACCGCCTTTGTTGGTAATGACAGCTTCAAGAAGACTGTATGGAGAAACTAGTTGCATGCATTGCTCAGGTGTGATTTTGGCCCATTCTTCTGTGGGCCTCTTCTATGAACTCTGATCTAGCAGCAAATGATGTTCTTTCCACTTTCAGATTATGGCCAAAACATTGCTCACTGGAACATTCAGAGGTTTAGAAATCCTTCTGTAACCAATGCCATCAGTATGTTTTGCAACATAAGGTGGCAAAGGTCTTGAGAGTGCTCTTTGCTTTTACCCATAGATGTTCTCTGGGTGACAATAATGAGGCATCTTTTTATAGGCTATCAGTGGGGATTGAACCAGCTTTTTTCTTGTGTCATTTCACACATAACTGAACTTACTTTTTATTTTATTTGTTTATGTTTCTTTGTACTAACATCTGGTGTATATATATGTGTATATACACAATATATGGTATATGATTTATAGTATATGTATAATATATGCACAACAAATACTTTACTATACAAGATATACACACTATAGGCAATATAATATGAATACAAAAATATGTAAATAGCATGTGCAAAATAACAGAATTTTGTATAAATACGATATATAATATCATTATGGTTTATATTAACACATATCACATATGAGAGGGATTGTCCATCATTTGTATCTTTCACTAGTGCTGTCTCTGTGCTGTGACACAATCTAAATCCTGACTGAAAATCCTTAAACTGTTCTTATGGAGAAAGACACATATCTCAACATTCATGCTGCACTTGCATTATGGCTTTGTGCCAGTTTTCTGTCCAGACTACCTAAAATATAGGTCACTGCTGGAAGCAGCTGCTAAAATAATCACCAGGTTTTGTATTTGCAGCATACACATTGGACAAGGGAAAAAGGAAAGCATGATATACAAACAGTGCCTTAAAATAAACCAAGGACCATTTGAATGAATCAATTATTGAACCCCTTTTTGTGCTGCAGAAGGCCATGTTGTTCAGTGTGATTTATATAGTGGGCTAACAATTCCATTCAATAGTAGTAGGACTGAGAATGTGTCCAGAATCTGTCCAGAAATGTGAGCATGTGGGCTGTGTTGTATGGTCCAATGTTGGCAGGACGGTAGAGGACACCATGCGTATTGGAGATGGCAGCACACATTGTGTTGTTCCACCACGTTGTCCAGGAACATCTGTAATGGCTCTGTGGCCAGTGATGTTTCTTCCCCCTCTCCTGGTCTTTGCCATGTTGAACCCAGCCTCATCTATTAAGATGAACTCATGGTATTGCATGAGCATCCATTTTCAGTTCTCTGAAAACAGAGAACAGAAATTAGTCAGATGTAACAGATGTTACAGTACTGTACCACCTGGGTCACCCTGGCAGAAGGCCACCACAGAGTTGATAATTAACAACCTCATCATTTCATGCAATCTGCCACAACAGACAAACAGGCCAAGATAGAGTTAGAATTAGAGAAAACAGACATAGTGTCTATAACTGTGGACATTTGGATGGATAGAACCATGCAGGGCCTTTTGGGAATCACCCCAAGTCTCCAGTCAGTTCTGTTAGCCTGTGAACGATTCACAGGGTCTCACACAGGTGGGAGGATTAGTGAAAAATTTGAAGACGTGTGACAGATAACGCATCAAACGTGAAGAAAGCTTTTATTGTGAGCTTTCCCTCTGCCAAATGTGAAGATGATGACCTGGAAAACAATGAGCTCACATACATTGCAACTTGTTGTGCGAGATGGACTTAAAGAAACCAAAGTTTTCATTAATGCAATGGCAAAAGTAACAAAATTCTGTAGTCTACTGCATTCCACTTGTGGACAAAAAGGGTCATTTGAAGCAGAGTATGGTGTCAACCCTCTGCTGTAGCACCTAGATGGAACACCACTCTGCGCCTTGCTGAAGCAGTTACTGGCTTGGATCCTCAGCCTGAATTCACTCTTGGAATCCCAAAGTAATAAAGGCCTGTGTTTGTCAGCCAGAGAATGGGGTCAACTGCAAGAACTTGTGGAAGTTTTAGCCCCATTTCTTCAAGCAACAAACCTTACTCAAGGGGAGAAAGTTGTCACCCTTGAACTTTGAAAACAACCATGTTGGGTTTAGTGAAAGCACTGCAGACGTCCATTCAATGTTGTTTTCAAGGGATATTTGTGAATGTCAAAATGGATAGCTCACATAATCTAGCAGTTCATCTTCCATTTGGAGACATTGTCTATATGATGTCTGCATTACAAATTGCCCCAAGACACAGGGATTCTACTAGAGAACAGATTTGCTCCACTTTCCCAAAATCCTGACTCCCCAAAAGAAAGCTCATCTTCCAGCGCAAGAAAAAGGTATGAAGCTAAATCATATGCTAAAAGGCCACAAAAAGAGCTAACGACTGGGCCTGAAACTCTGATAGTGGGTGACGGAGCTGTGGGTGAGATAAAACGCTTTTGCAGCAAGAAAAACACCAAAGTACTCTGTTTTACCAAAGATATGGTGTCTGATATTTCAAAGAAGATCCTGAAGATTGCTACTGAGCATCCAACAGTTAAATCACTCATCATACATACATTGACAATTCCCAAATTATAACATGTCCTGAGTCCAAGTAGTAACTTGTCCATAAATTTAAAAGAAATAGAGCTAATTGTGTAAAGAAAATATTAGAGTTTAACTGGGTTAAACTTTATCTTTAAAGTAAAGAAACATAGAGTAAAGGAAAAGAGTTTAACTGGGTTAAACGTCTTAAAAGGAAATATAGAGTAAAGGTTTAACTGGGTTAAACGTCTTTGAGTGTGGCAACTCCAACAGTGCTCTGACGAGGGCCTGTATAAGCTGGGTTAGAGGCCCGGGGGATTTGAGGACCCCCGAATTCTTAATTTAAATGGGTTAGAGTCCCTTGGGTGAGAGTCCCATAAAGATCGCCACAAAGGCTGGGTTCACTCTAAAATCTGATTTGTTGATCTTACTTAAAAAAATCTAGGAGACCGATTCCCTTGAAAAAGGTAAGTAAACATAACTATAAGTCTCAAGTCATGTTTACTTTGTATGTTCTAGTTGAGTTTACTTTAAATGTTGTTGTATTTACTTAATTTGGTAAAGTTGTTCCAACTTAAAAATGGCAAGTGAAATTAATTGTTCTTTCTAAGTTATACCAACTTAAGTGAAACAAGTGAGTCTTACTTAATTGAACTGTTGTGTTAACTCAATAGAATCTAGGAAACCGGTTGCCTTAAATAAATAAAGTAAGCACAACAAAGAATGATTAGTTTGCAGGATTATTGTTTATTTCAACAAAATTGCCATTGTGAGCTTCTTAAACCCAGGTCAGTGTTTATGGAGAAATTAAATTATACAATCAAAACAAATCCAATTATCCAATAATCCAAAATATTAGCCATAAAATAAAATATATAATATAAAATAGTGTTTTTAAAAATTTTGGAAATATTAAAATGAAATCTTTCTCACTGACTTTACTTTTCAACAGGGTTCTATGGGACATTTTCAATCAAACTTCAGTCAACTTACAAACTAAATGAAACATTTTACACTTATGTCACACTATGTGCATTGAACTGCAATAAACAAGATTACACTATAGCTCTTAACATTGTGCTACCTGTATTCTGCTGGCTGCAAACTAGTCAGTCACATCACACAACAGCATGTTAACAAGGTAGATATCCTCCATAACTCCATAACTCCATCATGTACAAAATCCTCTTACACTTGTCATGTAAGCTGTTGATGGCCATAGAACTTTTGGAAATTAAGTAAATATTCAAGAAAATAATTTCAGATATCTTGAATACCTACGGAGCCCCTCTAGTGACATGGTAAAAAAAAAAAATAATTGTGGCCACAATATAGCTATAACGTGCGCACGAAATACTAATTCGTGGCCACGAAATACTAATTTGTGGCCACAATATAGGTATAACGTGCCCACGAAATACTAACTAATAATATTAATATCATTCGGCAAATCGAGCGCACGGTCTAAGGTCTAAGGTAGCGGCATTAGAGGGGCAAAAGCTATGGACAGGGACAGTATTATAGAATTTTATTTTAGGCTGGGAATGAGCTATAAAGAAATTCTGAAAAGCCTGGCATTGCAAGGAACAATCATCACAGAGAGACATTTAAACAGAATATTGAGAGCCAGGTTGCTTTACCGGCGAAAGTACGACTTGGACGCCGGGATAGATTTCATTGTTGAACAACTGCAAGGCCCTGGAAAGGATCACGGTTACCGGTGGATGTTTACAAAGTGTAAACAACACGGCATTTCTATCAGAAAAGAAGACGTCCGGATCCTCCTGTCTCTATTAGACCCCATCGGTTCCCAAGTTCGCCAGACCAGACGTCTCAGAAGGAGGCAATATTTTGCTCAGGGACCTAACTTTGTGTGGCACATAGACACATATGACAAACTGAAGCCATATGGGATATGCATTAATGGCTGCATCGACGGGTTCTCACGCAGCATCATTGGGCTACGGGCCGCCCTCACTAACAACGACCCGAAAGTTATCGGGGGGTACTTTGTGGAAGCAGTGGAGCGCTGTGGGGGCTGCCCCAGGCTCGTACGAACTGACATGGGCACTGAGAACATGGTGGTCAGAGACCTTCAGCGGCATTTACGGAGAAATGGCGTGGATGACAGAGCAGCGGAGAGAAGCTACATCACAGGAGCAAGTACTGCGAACCAGAGAATTGAGAGCTGGTGGGGAGTGATGAGAAAAGAAGGACTCGAACCCTGGATCACGCTTCTGGCAGAACTGAAGGATGAGGGATTCTTCGCTGGGGATTTCATTGACAAAGCTCTGTCACAGTTCTGTTTCATGCCAATCATCCAGGTAAATAGCATATATTATGATCACAGCAAGAAACCCAGAAACTGTACTATCAACTCTACATTACCTTCATGTAATCTTGAGATTGTGAGATTTAAGCCACTGTGAGTTTGTTTATTTAATGTGTGTGTGGTATAGCAGTAAATGTCAACTGGCGGCCCGCGGGCCACATCCGGCCCGCCAGAGCTTTCCATCTGGCCCCCAGAATATTATTGGATTCAGGAATAGTCTACTGAAGAGGATAAAGTATGTTTCTACATTTTCCTTTAAGTGAAATGAAACAAACGCCCTCATAAAAGTAGCTTGTGCCAAAGCCCGCCTCCAATCAAAAATGACGATAAACGCGTTGCTCTTTTATTGTTTCACATCTGTCCGAATTGTCCTCTCTTGGGCTTTCTCACACAATAGCGCACTATTGCAATGTCTCAATAACAACCGTCAACATAACAGAAAAGAGCATTGTAGGTGCAAGCTTTGTGCATCAGCAAATAGATACACGACATTTTTCACAGCTTCACAGGTGTATGTTGATCCTAACATGGTCCACTTACATGGCCAATGTCCTCAGTGTGTCATACTTTTGGGGACAGGCCACCCAAAACGTGCTCAAGCGTTCAGCACCACGGAGAGCAGCCTTCATGTCACCATCAGTTCACTCTGATTGGCATCACCCTTCCCACGTTAGCGGTTGACTGCCTCATGAATATGAAGCCTAAAATCCCGTTTTCACCCCCTAGTGGCTTGCTATCGTACAGGTAATATGAGCTAAAAAATACCATACATTTCAAAGGCAAATTGATATATGAAATAATAATATATTACTTAGGATAAAATATTAATTTAATTTTACGAGAACATCTGGCCCTGATAGTGTCTGTCAAGAAAAATTCTGGCCCTTGGACAAATGTAGTTGATGACCCCTGCTTTAGACTATTGTGGAAATAAGACACATCAAAATGTAATTTAAGCTACTTTTATTTGCTTAACAGGCAGAGAATATAGAGGGCTATATTTCACGTATTATTGGCCCTAATCACTGTTCGAAAATGCACTCCATGCAAGATGTGATTTAATTATTCTTGTTTATTCAACAGGAGGTATTAAATGACATCCGGGGTGTTTGGAATGCTCACCATATAAGGCCCTCCAAGAACACCAACGTGCCCAGTGGGATACCTGATGTCATGTACATGGCCCCTCACCTTTGGGGTGCAGAAGACTGTCTTGTTCCACTGACTGAAGATTTGACCGCATGTAAAGACAATTGCACATTTCTCAGTTCAGTCCCGTGTGATGTGGACATGTTTGATTTGTGCACAATAATAATGGAGGAATCAAGCTTGGAGTTCCCTTCTACCATGTCCCAGGCACTTGATTTGTATTTTCATCTGAGGGACACGGTCCGTTCACAGTTATCTGAGGCTATTTAAATGGACACAAGCATACACATTCTGTAGTACATTTGGTACTTTAGTACATGTTTTTACAGCATAATGTACATATTACTTTTCATGTTTGTGTGGTTATCTTGTGTCTTTGTTTAAACTAAAATAATCAGAAAAGACTGTATAACATAGTTTTCAGTTTTAGCAATCTGTCTGTATATTAACTCACCATTAAGTATTGATAGCTATTGTTAGATAGAAAATAAGAAATGTTTGACTTAAATAGTTGTACAAGTTTGACAAAATGAATCTTTTTGGGCTAGAGTTATTATCCAATAACAATTAGACAAGAAGACCAAGTAGGCTACTGTATGCTGTGTTATTATTATAATGGTTCATCAAAGCTTCATATGTTTCCTGAGCCTCTGTTTTTGTAGAAGAGATTAAAATAATCCAATCTTTGATAAAGAACTGTGTCTTTCATAACAAATCACAGCACATTTGTAACACTAGAGAGTGAGGTGTAAAATAACTATGGGTGGTGTCATTAGAAATGTTCAAGTGTAAAGATCTATAGAATGCAACAGAGGACATCAACATTTTGTAGAAACTTGAATGGTTTACTGGTCTTTTTCAAAATACACCACAGTCAAAAACAGAACAGGATGCATTTTGTACATAATAACAGGATACAGTTTCAACAGTTTTGAAACCTCCTGTTAGCCAGCATCACACCGATACCGATAAAATAATCTTATTTAAACTTCTTTAAAGTGTAAACAACTTCTGTAAACGATTAATATATTTTTAAACACCTTTGAAACAAAGACCCACATTCTTGTTTCTACTTGGGTTGCTGTAATAATAATCTAAAACATGCTTAATCAATTGGATTTTGGTATTTGAAGTGGAGCTATACTTATGCCTAGTCAGTGTACCTGCACTAGACAGCGCTCAGCACTCTCCCAGTTTGTAGAACTGTAAATGTATGCTGTATTTGGAATATGTTTAACCTGGTATATTCTTTTGAGGTGGGCTTCTGCAAAATGTGCTGAGTGCTGTCTCCTACAGGTAATACACTGACTAAGCATCCATACATCATACAACTCCACTTAAACAACCCAAACTATCCCTTTAAGCTTACCATTGGGAAAGAACAAAGCAACCACTTTAAAAGCAGATGAAATAAAATGCTGCGCATACAAAAGGCACAACGAACTACATAGTTAAGATAACAAAACCATCCAGTCTAGCAAGGAGCTGTCACATACTTCATGTTATTGTTTGTATTGTTACCTACACCACATCCATTACCCACATTGAGCTTGTGAGAATGCTGTTAAATTCGCTGCGAAAATCAGGATAGTTGTAGTAACCAATGGGCAGCTTTAGTACATATCCACATGAGTGGGATTGTGGTCTGCGGAGAAAATCTGTGGTTTCTATGAACTCAATTTGTATGGCCTTATCCAAGATATCGGATCCTGTACAGAACCGCAGGAAAAGCTATGAATGAAATGATGCAGTCCTTCTGGTGGTAGTAGACCAGCTACAGAATCCACAACAGGGCGCCAGCACTTAATTACAAACATTGGGGCCTGAATGATTACTTTGTGTCCAATCTGTGCTAAAACAGGGAGCAGTGTGTCCTTGGTAGGGACTTGCTTGCATTCATGTGCATCGAGTACATCCAGCAATTCATCTGTGTCCACTGTTTCAAAGTCCTCCAAAGCCTTCAGGAGGACAGATCTTTCTTCTTGAGATACGTACAGCAAAAAGGAATCCTTGAAACTACTGGTTGCTGAGCCATACAGCACCTCTTCCAGAAATGGTATTGCAAGCTTCACTGGGAAGTAACCAGCTTGTTTCCACCCTACTACAAACACTCTGGCTACAGCCTGCCATTCTTCACACTGAAAATCATGCCTGATGAAGGGGACTTTCACCTCAACTCCCAGTGTGCAGCTGTCATAGAAATCCACCCAAAATTCTGTCAGGCAGTCTCGCAAAACACCACTTCCTTCCCCCTGTTCAAGCTCTCCATTTGGTAAACGCATTTTGATGTTGACCTCAGATGCAATAATGTTTGGGTCCTTGAAGGCACTGATCAAGTCAGTGAGACAGTGACCTCTTCTTACAATCAGCGTTACAGGACAAGATTGTGATTCAGGAAGTGCTTGGTCTGGAACACTGGCCTCCCCTGCAAGCACCGGTGACAGATCCACTGTTTGATGAGGTGCATCATCCTCTCTTTCTATTTCTGTTTCAAGGTTTGGTTCATTCATACTTACATCCAGCCGGTCATCCCCACTTATAATAAAAACTACATCAGAATCTCCGCTTTCACCCACAGTTAGCAGACCATCCCATGGTAATGTGTCGTTCAAATCCAAATTCCCACTTCTGGAAACTCCATCATTAATTCCAAAGTGGTTTGGTGATTCAGAATTTCTGTTTTCCACCAACAGATCCTCACCAGACTGATTCTGTTCATTGTTAGTGAGATCTACCACTGAAGGCTGGTTTATTGTGTGATCACCCTCCACTCCTGAGGGCTGCTGTCCTGTTTTCTTTTTGGTGCACAGATAAAGTCGCAGAATTTTGACCGTGCTTTGATTATACAACTCATCTACTGTATTGGACGCATCAACATGTATCTGTGAGCTCTCAATATGAGTTGAATAGTGTGAAAGACTTGTTTTTTTTTGAAAGACCATTGGGGAAAAAAAGATTTTCAGCCATATGTTTGATATTTGCCACTGTTTCATCTTTGTCAATAGAAAGATGCCTCGTGCCTCCACTACTTACAGACTTCACCTGTTTGTACCTCTCCTTCTCCTCATCAAAATCCATCCAGCCAACCTCAATTCGTCTCACTTTCCGTTTGGCATTTGTATTTTCTGCCCACTTAGATGATCTCTTTTTTGGAAGCACCCCCTTGGCTCCAGACAGTCTTTGTCGCAGCCTTGAAAGTATGGATTCTTTCCTGGATGGTGATTTTTGTGACAGTGTTGCTTGCCTGCAGAAGGCCACAGTGGAGACTCTATCTCCAGCTTTGGGGATGTACTTTGCCAGTTCACTGTCTGTCATTAATGGAATGACAGTTTCATCAATCTGAAAAAAATAAAAAATAAATAAATGAATTGGTCAATAAAAAATGAATTAATACATACAAATGCATTACATAGAATGGCAATGGCTATCTAAAGGAAGTTAAGAATATAGCTATATTAGTGAGATAAGGGTGCAGTTATTTAGCTTTTTAGTTATCATTTTTTTAGTTTTTCATTTTATGCAGCCTACTTTTGATAACATTTACTTTTGGTAATGATGCACACATTTTTCCAACTTAAGATGGCCAAGAATTATTTTAAACTATTCCGTAAACACAGTTGATGTATTTGATTACATTAAAATTAAAACAACATTTTTTAGAGTGTGCATCTGTGCATTGAGCCTATGTGTTCTTGTGTGACCATGTTCTACACAAACTTTCAGTAAATATTAATCTTCTTCTTCACACACACACACACACACACCAGGCAAGCAAAGACATCAGCTGCAGTGGCTTACATTCTCATCTTCAAGTTTCTGGATTACATCTTCTTCAAGTTTGTGCTCCATCAAAAATTCTCGCAGCCGAGTATCCATAGTTGACCTCTAAACCACAGGAAAACCAGCAGTGTAAGGCAGAGTTCAGCAAATCAGGACCAAGCATAAAAACATCATCAAAGTGTTAACATAATTGTTTAGGAATTATAGCACATTTCATCTGCAGGTAAACGTCAGACTGATCAATAATATAGTTAACGTTTAATCATTTGATTTTATTGAAGGACAAATGCTCACTAACAATACAGACACATTCAGTAATTAGGCAGAGCAACAACAAGCTGCAAATCAATGTAAACTAGATTCTGATCACTGATAGGCTATAAGGTTCCCTTGGCAACGTGATACATAAAGTGAGCGCTACTTTAACTGTACGGCTTCGTCCGGTGGCATCATTAAACGCTGCGGTTCATATAGCCTATGTACTCCCTCAGCAGAGAGTCTGACACACATGATTCAGGGCACTTTTTAAGCTGATTTCAAAATGAAACTGTGAACAGAATTTAGTCCGGACCAGATTAGGTCTGCAGCATAAGTTAGCAAATGAGTTTACGGCTACATATTAGCACAAGAAAACCACGTGTAGAAACAGGATAAGGATAAAAAAAAGTGTGCAAGTCGGGTGAGACGTCAGCAGATAGGCTACCCGTTGTAACAAAGTATCAAACATAGCCCTAAATAAATAACTGCCTAATTGTGCGATAACAAGATAGTGACTAGAACAGAATAAGAAAACACACTCACCTTAAGGACGTCCTGAAGGTACGGGGCTCTGTACGTAGGCTATTGCAGGTTCAAGAGAAGGTGCGCTCAATTTACTTACCCAGCTATCCAGGAATGATATTAATATTATTAATTAGTATTTCGTACGCACGTTATAGCGATTTCAACAACATTTTGTAGTCACTATTCAATAACTACTAACATTTACATTAAGATAACATTAATAGTGTTTTCTAGAATGCAAGATTGGTAGAGGCATTCTACATGCCAAAAAAGAGACAGAAATTATATAAAACAAGCATTGGCCATACATAACACTTTTTTTCGTATTACTATTACCATTATTGGGGAAATCTGTGTTTTAGTTTACTGATTCTTTTTACTGAATCATCTAACTTATTCCCTGACTTGACATCTCAAAATCACTCTGCTCTACACAAGATACATAAGGTACACTATATAAACTGAAATATGACATGGCCAAAATCATCCACCTGTGACTGTAACTGTCTAAGAATTTTGCTGTGGTTATTAGTTAACAGCACAGCCATCTACTGCAAAAGCGCATTTTTCAAGCTCTGAAGTTTTGGCCTCAGGTTACCTACACCTAGGTTGAGCGTCACCCTCTGAATGAAGTTAAAGGTGTTCTTAAGACTTTTGGGATAATCTAGATCAGGGGTGTCAAACTCATTTCACATCGCAGGCCACATACGACCCCTAGGTAGACGTCGTGGGCCGGACCATTAAAATTATAGCATACTTAGCTATAAATAACCAAAATATCATGTCTTCCCTTTGTTTTGGTGTAAAGAAGCACAAGAACATTGTGAAATTTGAAATTTTACTTAAAATTTATTGAACAATACTTTTACAAAACATTTTTGTAAAGATTTTTGCAAAATTGCACAAACTTTAACAAGTAACTGGTGTTGAAAATTATAGTAATGAACTTTAAATAAAATTAAATGAGACTTATAAAGAAAGACTAACATTACATTGCACATTTTTTAAAATCACCACAGTAAGTATTCATTTTTACAGAGCTGTATTCTTTTAATGCAAACAGTATCTGCAAAAATAAAATGCAAGGCAGCATTTTAAAGACGTTAGTCTAGTCTGGACGTTTTTGTTCCTGAAACTTGGCATCTTTTGGCCTGTACAAGTGCATCAACATCAGGTGTCATGTCCTGACTAGCTGTCACTTTCAGAATGTCATTTAAGTGCTTGTGTGTGAGCCTTGAACGCATTTTTGTTTTATTGATATTCATTACTGAGAAAATGTGTTCACAAAGGTAGGTTGTCCCAAACATGCACAAAATTTTAGCTGCCAGGGCTGTTAATTTGGGTTACCCTGGTAGTAGATACTGATAAAATGTGTCCAGACATACGGAGGCAAATCTGCGTCACATTGCAAATCAATTATCTCTAGCTGGATGTCGACCGGCAGATCAGTAGCTTTAACTGTGAAAGGTGAGCGAAAAACTGAAAATTCACCAAATGAGTTCACCAAATACCTGAAATCGTTTCTCAAACTCCCACAGTAATCCTGCAATCTTGTCTTTGTACCGTTTCACGTCCGCATCACGTGTGGTCACACGCACATCTCTCAGACAGGGGAAATGAGCAGGGTCGCCACTTGCCAGTTGCATCTCCCACAAAGTCAGCTTCAACTTAAATGCATGTATTTTGTCAGAAAACTGTGTGACAACCTTTTTGCGGCCTTGCAACATTTTGTTCAGACTGTTCAAGTGCTGAGTAATATCAACCAAAAATGCAAGGTCCTGTAGCCATTCCTGGGATTGTAATTCCGACACCGGTTTTCCTTTTTTCCTTTTTTAAGCGCCTCGGCTTAACCATCTCACTTCAGTGTGGTATGGCAGGCTGTGTGTAATGTTGCTGTCGCTGAGAAGGGTGTCAAACTGACGGTGGTTTAGACCTCTGGCTCGGATGAAATTTACAGTGCGAACAACCACCTCCATGACGTGGTCCATTTTCAAGGACTTACAACACAATGCCTCCTGGTGTAAAATACAGTGAAATGTCCAGAAACGATCTCCTCCATTAAGGGCTTGTACTTTCTCTCTGAACTTTGTCACGACACCTGCTTTCTTTCCGATCATGGATGGTGCGCCGTCTGTAGCCATGCTGCACTCCAACTCTGTCCAGTGCAGCAACGACAGACCCGAAAATGTCCTCGGCTGTTGTGGTGTCCATCATAGGCACCAACTCAACAAACTCTTCAGTAACAGTCAATGTCTCATCAACTCCACGAATAAATATGGCCAGTTGAGCCACGTCCGTGATGTCGGTGCAATTGCAACGGAAAATGCAATAAATGACATGACTCTCTGTTTCAATTGGCTGTCTAAATCTTCCGGTAGTTCCGAAATCCTCTCTGCCATAATGTTCCTCGTCAGGCTAATATTGGCAAAAGCTTGTCGCTTCTCGGGACATACGAGTTCAGCCGCCTTCATCATGCATCTTTTAACAAAGTCACCGTCGGAATATGGCTTTGATGCTAATGCTATTTCTCTAGTAATTAGGTAGCTGGCTTTTACAGCAGCTTCACTGACTTCTCGGCTCCGGGTGAAAGTTGACTGCTGTTTCCTCAGACCCGCCAGCAATTCGTTGACCTTATCTGTTCTCAGTTGTCCTTGTAAGCTGTCATATTTTGCGCTGTGATGAGTCTTGTAGTGGCGCCGAATATTACATTCCTTACATACTGAAACTTGTTGCAAACACACCAAGCACAGAGGTTTACCGTGCGTTTCCGTAAATAAATAGGACGTGGTCCATTTTTTTGGAAAATTCTACACTCTTTATATACTTTTCTCTTTTTTGATAACGCCATTTTTGCTAATGAGGGTGTAGCGGGCAGGTAGAGATCAGGGTAGAAACAACGTCATAACAAGCAGCAGATGTTGCAAAACAGTGCGCTCCTAGCGGATAATTGCATTTAATTAAAAAAATTAAATCCATTCTTTTATGCATTTTTTCACTTTCAAATTATCCCGCGGGCCTGAACGAACCTAGATGAAGAGCATAGATTAGTCCAAATATGAGGCAAATAGCTTGCGCGTGGCTTTCAATCTCATCCATGACGAGATTACCTTCCAGTATGATACCAATGCTGGATGGTTCAAGGTGCAGGGCATTTGGACCTGGCTGCTGACTCTCTTCAGGTATAACAGTCACTACTCCAACAGGAACCTGTGTGAAATCCAGAGTGGCATCCGAATCCTGCATATACAAAGAAAGGTCAAAACTGAGGTTAAGATTTTGTCTTTGTGATGCAGAATGTTCATACCAAATAAGACAATACTTACGAAGCAGACTTTGAAGAAATCACTCCCATCATCACCGAGAAAAACTGGGGGGCATCGCAGGACAGCAGTCCTCTTGGCTTTGACATCATGGGTCTACCAGTGGGGGAGAAAAAGAGCGAAACTTACATACCGTCTGTACAGTAATTATGATGCTTTTACGCAATAGTAATACATTTTCCACAGCATCACTTGGATGATCATCCTTTTGGGAGTGTGCTCTTGATAGATGTACCTTAAGTGCATTGAACTTAAACGTGCAGAGGCACTCTTTATGAACACATGGTAACGGTGACATTCTTGTGTAACCATCATGTTTCAATCTATAATGTTTAAGTAGCTGCCCTCTTTTATCACATGCAAAGTTGCAGAACTTACATGTCCACTGCATCACAGTCAATCTTCAAGCCACAAAGACAGCTCCTTACCTAGAAAAGTCACAAAAAGAGTTTTAAATTTAAATACAGTACAGACACCTGTGGTAAAACGTATCTCATAAAACACATACATATACACACGTTTCCTTTGTGATAACTATTTATAAACAGTACTGGTATCAAAGGTTTTTTTTCCATTTGTCTATAAAATCAGCATTTTAACCCCCCAAAGATCCAGTGCGCGCATGTACGTCGCAGCTCCGTGTGGGAACTCACTTAAATTTAGTAGCAACATCAAATTAGCATCTAGCATTACACATACAAATCAAACGCGCGCGTGCACGGTGTATATGCGCGTGCACGTCGCGCCTCCGCATGGAAACCGTCTGCGGCTTTCTCTGCTTGACACTCATTTTAATTAACATCAAATTAGCATTTCAAATTAAACATGACGTGAATGAATTTGGGCAGGGCTCGTGCATGTAGCTAACGGCTCTCAGCATGGCCGTTTTAGCTAGCTAACCTGGCTGACGTTAGCTCACATTCGCATTAGCCCGCCAGGAGATTTATCACAAAATGCTGCTAAAGTTCAGTTGTGAATAATGAAATCATAGCTGACAAATGTAAATACTCAGTGTGATGGCCACAGTTGTGGCCACACAACCATAAAGGTTTGTACCATTTGCATTCACTTGTTTATACACATTATATATTTAGTTATTAGATTAACACCGTTTTGAAATAAATCAGGTTTTCTGTTTCATAACACTTTATTGTTTCTTTGACAGTACATTAGTTTTCTATTTGGAGCGTGCCCATTTAGTTACCTTTTGTACAGTTATTTTTGTTTAGTATGGTTTCCTAATTTCTGTTTTCTTTGAGTTACCGGTGCTGGTGCTACTGTTGCTGGGAGCTGGGAAGGCCGGATGAGAGAGGATCCACCCCATAAGCTCAGCCATTTTGTGAAAGAGTGCTGATTGGGTCAACCCAAGTGCCCACACATCATGGGGGGATTTATTGCTTTGTTTGTTCTTTAGAATTGTTTGTTCTTTTTCATTTGGTTTGCTCAAGTATAGATTGTGTTTATTCTAATAAGAATTTTCTTGATTTTGTTTTGTTAGTAAGTTAGCTGTCTTGTGTTTAGTGTTTTGTGTTCACCCCTATTGTGTTTGGTGTGGGCTGATCACCCACTATATAAGTTCCTCTTTTGTGTTCAGTTGGCAGGTCTGTTTGTTTGTCTTCTGTTTGGTTGATGTTTTGTTAATTTGACCTCTTTTATGGGCCCAATTCTTTATCACCTTTTGGTTTTGGATTTTTTTGTATATTTTGGGTAAATAAAGACCCTCTTTTTGAAGAAACCACCTGTTGTCCTCATTGCCGGCTGACTCGGTTCCCTCACACTCAGTAAAATTGAATAACTTACCTAGAGACTCTTTAACCTTGCTGCTTCTTCCAAAAGTTTCTGTCCACGCAGTTGCTGTAAAGTCCTGCTCTACTGAGCATGTGCAAAGCCACGTGCTGGGTTCACTCTAGTTTACTTCAGGAACACAAGTTCACTTTACTCACATGAGCTTAGTTTTAGAATCCTTTCAGGCAAAACGAGTATGTTACTGACATGACATGAGTTCAATCAACAGGATAGTGAGAAATACACAGAAATATACAGAAATTACACAAATGTAATTTAAGTGAGCATAGGTATTGTTGCGTGTCAATTGGGTTAGAATCCCATAAAGATCGCCACAAAGGCTAAAGTTACGGACCTGTGAAAAGGAACAGTTTAACTGGGTTAAACGTCTTTAAAGGGTTTGAGTCCCCCAAATTCTATAGAAAAGAGTAGAATAAGAAGAGGCAAAACACATTGTATGAATGTTGGATTACTGAAAACTGAAACACAATGGCACTATCTAGGCAGTTGTTGGAGTAAGTGGACGTGAGTCCAAATTACAGACACATAAAGTTTTGGTGTCATGTATCAAGGCTAGTCTTGATGCATATAGGCTGAGTACTCGGGACACAGCGTGCCATATCTCTGTCGGCCAAAACTTAGGTTGAAGAAAAACACACAAAAAAAAATTTTTAAAAAGAAAAGAAAAAAATAGAATAACTGTGAGTTGCTCTCACTCCAGAGCAACAAGACCAGAAGAGTAAAAGTCCTGTGAGTTCAAAGCACGTCCCTCACATGAAGAGATAGAAAATACACACACTCACACACACATACCCGGGTAATGCATGAATGATAAATGTGTATGAGTGCCAGAGGGAAGTGAACTGAAGCAGCAGCACTGCCGGAAACCGGTTCTCCGGTGCTAACGTAAGGCAGTGGTCTGTTGAAGTAGGTCACGGAAGCCTGGATTAAGGTTTTGTTTGTAATTGTATTGTCCTCATTAAACTGCAGTAAACGTACTTAGACTCAGTATTGTAGTATGCCTAGTATTTCAGTATACTTAGCTCTGCAGTACTCACTGACAAACGACATAATGGACGGAGAGTTTGACCGAGAAATAAATGACGACGGGTGGGGACCAAATAGTACATTTAAGACGGCGGAAGAACAGTTGTGGACGCTAGAACAAGTAGTTGGATGCACACACAACCCTAAAGAGGCAGCAGCAGTGATGAAACAGATGAGAGAGGATGTAGGGAAGCTGTTGGCTGAGAAGGGAAAGACCATGCAGGATAAAGGAAGTTTGTTAAAAGTGTTTTGGAGAATGGAGCAGAGAGCAAGGCGAGAGGAAGACGGAGCAGAACAGGAACAGAAGAATGGGGGTTGGAGAAATAGGAGTAAGATAAAGGACAATATGGAGAAGGCAGAGCAGGAAAAGAGTAAGTGGGCCAGATGGGCCATGTGATGGACAGGGAATGTAGGGAGTGTTGAGGCAGAATTCTCTCCCAAATGCCTCTCCCGAGTCGGTTGATGCAGAAAAGAGTAACTCCAAGACGTTGATCCGTTCAAAGAATTTATTCATTGGTGTGCAGAGCAATGGAGACCACACTCACACAGAAGGAGAGTTGTCTGTGCGCATGCTGAGTGAGATCTAACTCATACAACTTAAGGGTTGATTATATGTTCTTTGTGTCTGTTTCTTCTTATCTAATCCTTAACTCCTCTCCTCCAATCAACTGTCTGTTGTCGAGGTATAAACTAGGTTGCTAGGGGTAAGGAATGTATGTGCATACATCCTTTTTCCCTTCTATGGGCATGTTGTTTGTTTCCTCTGAAGGATGTCGTAAATACCTTGTGTCCTAGGTGAACAAGTCAAGCTCTCTCTCTCTCAGACACTGCAGTATTAGTAAGCAATGAAAAGACACAAACACACAATAACAAATTGTTGCTAGTGAGCTAAGCATGGTTACATGTGAAACTATCATATACTGTGCACAGGAGTTACAGGCAGCAGCGATGCAACAGATTAAGGAAGAGCAGGAGCGTATGGAGGAGGATAGACGAAGGTGGGAGGAACGGCAAAGGGAGAGAAATAGGAAAATAAGAGAGGAAAAGGAAGAATTGCAGCGAGTGTTGGAACGCGAGTTCATGCAGGAGAAAGGACAACCCCTTTGTGGATCTACGCCTAGAGGTGATTTAATGCAGCTAGAACACACTCCACGTGTAGGGACAGCTGAGGCACATCTAGTTGCAGCAGGAACATGGTTAAACGGTCAGCAGTCAGGCCAGAAAGCTGAGGTCATGATGAATGTAGAAGGGGTATGAGAAATTAGGCCGTACTCGAGCACAAGTAGAACAGCTAAGAGAGCATCATGTGACCACTCGATCGATGGGACGAGGTCAACAACCCGGCCTGTCACCGCATCAGATGCCAATTATACAAACAGACACAAGTATAAGGGGGATGTGCAGGCTCTGGTTGATAAATTGCCCCCCGTTGCAGAAGGAGGTGGACTGTGGTTGAGTAAATTAGATAGTCTGGCTGCAGGACAGACGCTAGCCTTAGGGGATTTCAGGGCTGTGGTGTCTAGGTGTCTGACCAGTACAGATGTAAAAGAAATAGAGGAACAAGCATACACTCGCAGAAGGGAGGACGACACACCCTTCACTTACGTTAGCACTGATATAGGAAAAGCAATGAGGGATAAATACCCTCTCCCCAATGCGTCCACCATGCCTAAACTCAAGTGGGACCCCAAATAGAACCCTAGGGAATTCTTAGACAGGAGTAAGGAGCTGTGGACGAGACAGACAGGGTGCCATCCAGGTAAAGCAGGTGTCCAGAGGGAGTGGTATAGAAGGGCCATATTAGAGGGAGTACCAGACAAGGTAAAAATAGCCATGGAAAATAATCCTGATATGGCAGGTTGTGAATCCACTATGTGGGAGAAACACCTGATCCATCACTTATTTAAAGCACAGGAAAGTATTGATGAGGAACAGGATAATCTTAAGGAACTACAGTCTCAATTATTAAAATTGCAGATAACTGAAGCTAAACAAAAGTGAGTGAAAAAAAGAAACAGGAGAAGCCAAGCTCTAAGGTAATGGTAGCCACAAATCAGCCACCCACACCCGGTCTGTACCCAACACCACCCTGGGTGCCACCACCCCCATCACAGCAGCCTAGAGGGATATGGGGATGGAGAAGTGGTAGGGGGACATGGGGAAGAGGGCGTGGAAGGGGCGGTCCGACTAGGGGACAGCAGGGGAGGGACCAGTGTTTCATCTGTGGTGCCATAGGACATTGGGCTCGAAACTGCCCCCAGATTCCGGAGAATTATCGTCAAGGGGGCCGAGGAAACGGACTCCCGCCGCCCTGCAGATCAGACACGGTGCCCTGCCCGATTGAAGGCCAGTGCACCACCCACCCAGTGAAACGCCAGTTACCAGTGACAGATTGGGATCTGTGGGAAGGATGGGGAAGCCATCAGCAGCAATGACACACCCCACAGAGAGGCCAAGACAGCTTTAACACGGCAGACCCAATGCTGTCTATGAAAGTTGGCACAAGAAAACTGCCTTTTCAAATCAAATCAAATCAAATTTTATTTGTATAGCCCAAAGTCACAAAACACATTTTGCCTCAGAGGGCTTTACAGTCTGTACAGGGAGTGACACCCTCTGTCCTTCGACCCTCGGTTCGAGTGAGGAAAAACTTGCCCACAAAAAAACCCTTTTAACAGGGAAAAAATGTGGAAGAAACCTCAGGAAGAGCCACAGAGGAGGGATCCCTCTCCCAGGACGGACAGACGTGCAATGGATGTCACATGTACAGAACAATCAACACAAACATATTGTACAATTACAATGAATTACAATAGATGGTAGAGTGAATTACAGTGGCAGTGGAATCTGTGTCTAGTGGACACAGGAGCGACCTGGTCTACGTTGATTGACACTCCTCCCAACACGCTGTCAGAAGACACAATAACAGTCATGGGTTTCTCTGGGGAAAAACTGACTCTGAAACTTATGCTGACATCTACTGGGGAATGCTCCAACCAGAGACTGTTGAGACACCTGGCCTCCTCTCTGCCTACTTGCAGGGGAAGCCCTGGATAGCCCAAATCGAACCATATGTCTCTCCACCCGATCCTCCCCATATAACTCACTTTTATGAGGCTGCAAACTGAATGGTATCAAGACAAGTTTCAAGATCAATTAGAAGAGAAGGCTTGGGAAATCAAAACACGAAACATTTATGTGGCCCCAGAGGGGGTAGCAGCGGGGGTGGAACTGACTTTTGACCAATTAGAGTGGTACATGATGAGTGATGAAGCTGCACCACACGTTTCACTAGCTCTACACCCACAACACCAAGCTAAAGAATTAGGAGGCATGGTAAAAAGTTCATTGGCACAAACAGATTGGCAAGCCACTAAAATACCACAGATACAGTTCTCTGCCTCAGCCAAAACATATCGAATCATGTTAACCTCTAACAACACTGTTGAGTTAGAACATGAACAGATCACACAACACCATGGGAGGGAGAAGACGGATCACCCCCTCACACAAGACATGATTCACACTCTCCCGGCCCACCTATGGGACGAGGGCCCCACTGATGTAGGTCTTACTAACTGCCAACCTGTAACTTTTGCAGTTAACACAGACACTCCAATATGGATCAGACAGTATCCTCACAAACCTCAAGCAGGAGCAGGGATACAGGATACGATAACAGGTCTATTAGAAAAGGGGGTGTTACAACCCTCTTACTCAGCCTGGAACACCCCCATTCTACCAGTAGAAAAGAAAGGGACAGGTAAATACCGCATGGCACATGATCTCAGGGCAATCAATAACATACTGACCACCTCAACCGTGCCGGTCCCTAATCCTTATGTGGCGCTGGCCAGCCTCGATCCCTCCCAAAGCTGGTTCACATGTATTGATTTGGCCAACGCGTTTTTCTGTCTCCCATTAGCTGAAGAATGTAGAGACATATTTTCATTCACGTTCAAAGGACAGCAGTTGCGCTACACGCGACTGCCACAAGGATTCGCTCTTTCCCCAGGACTATTTAATCAAGTCCTAAAACAGGCACTGAGTGACTGCACTCTCCCTGAAAACACAACCCTCATCCAATATGTGGATGACCTATTGATTGCAGCACCCACGGCGACAACATGTTTGACAGCCACTCAATCAGTACTCCGCCATATCGCCAGTAAGGGGTTCAAAGTTAGCCGAGACAAATTGCAAATGGCTAGGAAACAAGTTTCGTTTCTCGGACGAGAAATATCTCAAAAGGGGGTAAGCATGTCTCCCACACAGAGGTCGACCATTTTGCACCACACCAAACCTGTCAAAGTTAAGGATATGCTGTCTTTCCTGGGATTAACTGGGTACAGTAGAAACTATGTGGCAAATTACACAGGCTTGACTCAGCCGCTACGTGAAATGGTTAGACAACAGGGCATGCGTAATCTCACATCTAAACTAGACTGGACACAGGAGGCAGAAACGGCCTTTATCATGCTGAAACAATCGCTGGTTACGGCTGCAGAATTAGCTACTCCCGACTATGCCCTGCCATTCTACCTTGATGTCTCTGGAACAGACTCATGCGTTAATGGCATTCTGTTCCAGAGAAAAGGGGGAGAAAGAGTAATATTGATGTATATAAACGTAATGCTACGTAATACACTATGGAAAAAAGACACCCACAGTGCACACAACATGCAGCAGGCATAGCAAAGCTAATACAAAAAACTGCACACATTGTAATGGGGCACCAGCTAAACATCCTGACAACACATAGTGTAGTGGCATACGTAAATTCAGAAACTTTCACACTCACAACATTGAGACAGAGAAGATTGAGCAAAATTTTGGAAGCACCAAACATCTCATTTACACATGAAGGCATTAACATGGCAGATCAGATAGGGACAGGAGAGCCACACACAGACAGAGCAGACAGAGTGGTGAAAGAGGAAAAAGTCAGAACAGACCTACAGGCTACACCAATTGCAGGAGCTAGAGATTTGTTCACTGACGGTTGTTGCCTCAGGCATGAGACAGATGGACTCAAGGCAGCTTATGCAGTAGTGGAAGATAAAGATGGACTACTGGTAACACAGAAAGCAGAAAGACTGGAGGCCAGCAGTCAGCACAAAGAGCAGAGGTGGTAGCAGTGATTGAGGCACTCAAGCTAGGGAAAGGACAAGAAGTGAACATTTATACAGATTCAGCATATGCAGCAGGAGCAGTACATGTTGAACTAGGGCAATGGATGAGAGTAGGCTTTTTGACCGCAGATAACAAACCCATCAGGCATGAGGCTGAGATGAAAGAGCTAGCTGAAGCATTGCTACTCCCAAAGAAAGTTGCTGTAATAAAGTGTAAGGGACATAACACAGGGACAGACAAGGTGACCAAAGGAAATAACGCAGCTGACCATGCAGCAAAGCAGACTGCAGGGTACCTGGACAAGATGATACTCATGTGTTCAGAGACTGAAATGCAACCTACAGCAAACATAGACAGACTGATCGAACTACAAAGCAGAGTGTCTCCTCAAGAGAAAACTCTGTGGAAAGCGAGAGGTGCCACACAGACGAACGGACTTTGGAGGGGACCAGATGGTAGACCTATCCTACCCCCAGGACTGAGACAGACAGCTATGGAAGAAGCACACAGGGTGGGACATGTAGGTGTAACACAAATGCTAAGAAATCTTGACCATTGGTGGCACCCTTTTCTTAAAGACATGGCACAACATCTGACTAAGACCTGTGAACAATGTACCAAGTTTAACACCAGACCCACCATTAAACCAGAACTAGGAAAGTATCCACTGGAAGTAAAACCAGGAAAAGAGATTATCATAGACTACACAGATATGATAGACTGAGATAGATAGATTGATGTGTATAGATGCATACACAGGATGGCCAGAAGCCTGGCCCACGAAGAAAGAAGATGGTAAATCAGTAATAAAATTCCTGGTAAATCAATACATCCCAAGGTATGGATTCCCAGAAAAAATTAGATCAGATAACGGCACTCATTTCGAGAATCAAGACCTCCAGCAGGTGGAGGCAATGTTGGGGCTAAAACACTCTTTTGGAACAGTGTATCACCCTCAGTCACAGGGCAAGGTGGAAAGAATGAACCAAACGGTTAAAAACAAATTGGCTAAAATCTGTGCACAGACCAAAATGAATTGGCTGGACGCCCTACCTCTAGCTCTAATGTCAATTAGGAGCTCAGTCAATCAGTCCACAGGATTTACCCCACACTCCCTCTGGTTCAAAATGATGATCAAAATCTAACTGTTAAAGCTTATTTCCACGAGCTGCAAAGCTTGGTGTAGGACAGGTGAAGGACCGGCAGAACGCAGGAAGAGACACAACACGTCCAGAGGCAGAGTGGGTGCTGCTTCGTGTCATCAAAAGGAAGTGGTCAGAACCACGCTGGACCAGCCCATCTCAGGTGACTGAAAGAACAACCCACGCGGTACGCCTGAAAGGAAAAGGAGACACCTGGTTTCATTGGAGCCAGTGTGCTGCAGCTGAGGAACCACAACGCTCCTTGACCGACATCCAGAAGGATCTCCAAGAAAAGAGCACAGAGTCGGCTGACTCAGAGAAAGATCCTGCCAAAAACGGGGCAGAATAATCCCCTGGCAGCGATCCAAGGCTCCAGGGCAGCCTACCCCTGGGGTCTGAAGAAAGAAGAGCTCCAGCAGGGAGGAGGTGAAATAGCGCTCCTCTCCTACATGTAGTGTGCCAAGCTACCATCTCAAGAAAGAAGACATCTCAGTAGACTGGATGAGTACAGCATGTTTGCATCTGTGCATTATCTGCTGGTTACTCTTTCTTGTGGTGTTTATGTGGGCCATGTGCAGATTGGCCATGACAGGGCAGACTAATATCTAAAGCCACCAAAGAGTGAGAGGTTGCAAAATTTTCAGTTTTAATTTTCAATTTTAATTTCCAATTACTTCCCATATGTTCCCATTGTTACCTGCCGAGTCATGGGAAGAGCATGAATTAGACATAAGATGTGTAGACTCAGAAATCTAATTAATTATCTTGAGAGATCTCTCACAACCTCAGAAGGATCAATTATATTGTTTAATTTTTCATTGAACTCCTAAAGGAGAGCATCAGACACCAGCAGCCACTGCCAAGGACCAAAGACAAGACAATCCAAAACAACAGATAAGGCAAAAGAACCGGCAACATCATTATTCTCACCCCAACAAGTGGAGTCTTCCCCAGCCCCAACAGGGGACTTTCAACCTCCACCCCCCCAGACCCCACCCAGCCCCCAACTCTCTCCATTCAGTCTGGACGACTCCCCACTTCTGGATTTCACCGACAGGATGAAGAGTCTTGTCAATATGGGAATCCAATTAACACCACGCCAAAATCCCCTATTTTCTCCCCTTAAGCTACCACACCGTCCAGCCCCACCTATTCCACCTTGGAAACAACCCTCGACTAAAAGTCTCCGAGTCCCCCCACCTCCTTTGAATCATCATATCTGTGAGTCTGACTGATATGTGCCGGGTCCAGGCTGCAATACTGATATAAATAATCTTCACCAGGAAAAGTCAGGGCCCTATGGAGTTCAGATACCCTTCTCAATCCCTGTGATGACAGGTAACAGAAAAGTGGTTAAACTGATGAGAAATAAAAAGGGTTCATTTAAATCTGCCAATCTATTGAGTATAGCATGTCAACCACGAAACTTACCAGTGTCTCCTGTTATCCCCACAAGGATAGCCCTACTCAATATCAGATCACTAGTCAACAAACCACTGATAGTAAATGACATGAGTAGGACCTATAATCTAGACTTTTTACTTCTTAGTGAAACATGGCTGACTGAATGTAGTTGTGCTACCATTCTTAATGAGGCAGCGCCAACAAATTACAGTTTTATGAGTAAGAGTCGAAATGGCAAGAAGGGTGGGGTGTTGCTGCTATTTTCAAATCAGTATTTTAGTGCAAGGACATTACATTTGGTGATTTTAGTTCTTTTGAATATCTCTGTTTTTTAATGAAGGGTGATCCAAAAGTCCTTTTTCTAATCATTTATAGACCACCAAGGTACTCAGGAAAATTTATTGATGAGTTTGCTGATCTGATGTCAATTATCTGCACTGACTACAACTTTTTTATCGTAACTGGGGATTTTAACATTCACATAGACAACAACATGGATACTAATGCCAAAGACTTCTGTTCTCTACTTGACACCCTTGGCCTTGTCCAACACGTCAAAGGGCCCACACACACTCGGGGACACACTCTAGATCTGGTTATCTCTAAAGGTGTTGACATTTCTTCTGTTGTTGTTAAGGACTTGGCTCTTTCTGATCATTTCTGTGTGTTCTTTGACTTACAGATAATTTCAAACATTCAGATAACCTCTGTGTCTGTTAGGAAAAGGTACATAAACGAGAATACTAGTGCTAAGTTTATGGAGGCTATAGCAATGTCACCAACTGTGAGCGCAGAGACAGTTGATGAACTCCTGGATAATTTCAACTGGAAAATCTCCAATGTCATGGATGCTGTTGCACCTATTAAAACTAAGATGACCTTGAGTAGACAGAGATCACCATGGAGGAACACTATGATGGTAAAGGCATTGAAAACAGAATGCAGGAAAGCAGCAAAAACTAAACTCCAAATTCACCACGACCTCTACAAACAAAGTCTCAGTAATTTCAACCATGAGTTAATCAAGGCTAGACAGCAACACTTCTTTAAAATTATTAATAAGAACATCAACAACACTCTGTTTGCTATAGTTGATAAGCTTACAAACCCCCCAAAAGAGATAGTTTCAGAACTCTCTTCAAAAGAAAAATGCAATGAATTTGCTCACTTTTTCGATGAAAAAATCAAATCTATAAGGTTAAATATCAACACAAATCTACAAAATGATAAAGTGACGCAATCCCTAAAACCGCCTAGGAATGAATCAACTGTGATATCAGAATTTAATACAGTTGATCAAAAAAACATAGAAGAAACAGTTCAGCATCTTAAATCATCGACATGCTGTCTTGACACAATGCCATCTGACTTTTTTAAAGCTATTGTAAAATCTGTCCAAACAGATCTGCAGCAAATAATAAATTGCTCACTTCAATCAGGCACGTTTTACCTAAAAGTAGCTGCCATCAAGCCACACTTAAAAAAGCAAACGCTGGATACTTCCAAGTTAACCAACTACAGACCTGTCTCAAATCTTCCTTTTATAGCCAAGATTGTTGAGACAGTGTATTTTAATCAACTTAGTAATTACTTGAACTCCAGTGGACTTTTTGTGAAATTTCAATCAGGTTTTTGAGCTCACCACAGTACAGAAACAGCTCTTATTAGAGTGTTAAATGACATAAGGTTGAACACTGACTCAGGCAAAGTATCAGTTCTGGTCCTGCTGGATCTCAGTGCTGCGTTTGACACTGTGGATCACAGCACTCTGCTGAACGGGTTGGAAACATGGGCAGGACTCCGTGGAACAGTCCTAGAATGGTTCAGGTCCTACTTGGAGGAACGGAGTTATTTTGTGACCATTGGAAGTAATCAATCAGATCAAGTGGCTATGACATGTGAGGTTCCTCAGGGGTCAGTTCTTGGACCCCTTTTGTTCAGCCTATATATGCTGCCTTTGGGTCAAATTCTGCAGAATTCTAATGTCAACTATCATAGTTATGCAGATGACACACAGATATATCTTGCGCTGTCCCCAGATGACTGCAGTCCTATAGAGTCATTGTGTAACTGTCTAGAGCAAGTCAAAAATTGGATGAACCAAAATTTTCTTCAGTTAAATCAGTGCTTCTCAAATAGTGGGGCGCCCCTGGGGGGGGCGCAAGACTCCGTCAAGGGGGGCGCGTTTGACCTCGTTTGAACATGCTTTTTTTTTTTTTTTTTACTGTCCTAGAATAAAGTGCAATTGCACCTCCACTACATTAGGGGGCAGTGGCGCTCTCATTGGCAGAGTGTGCGCAGGGAGCATTCGCTCGGTGGTGTAGGAGTTTTGTTTGCACTGAGCATGCGCACTAAAACAAGGGTGCCCAATACGTCGATACGTCGATCGCGAGCTACCGGTCGATCGCCAGACGTGATCAAGTCGATCGCAGAGGCGCCCACCGCCGCAGCCGGCAGTATGGTGGGCCATCCACCCCGCTCCCGTGCGCCAGTATGTTGGGCTGTCCACCGCACCCGCCGGTACACTTCCGTAAAAAAACACACACAAATGGAATAAAACGCCGTTTTATATATCCCAGCATGCACCGCGCACTACTTCTTCTACTGGGAAATGGAGTTAGCGGCTGCTTACTGTAGTTCCCAGACCTGTTGCGGCTCAGTATTGATTCATATATAAGGCGCACCGGATTATAAGGCGCATGGCAATATTTTGAAAAAAATTACGATTTTTTAGGTGCGCCTTATAGTGCGGAAAATACGGTAATTTTATTTTTCAGGTTCATATAGTTTGACATGGTCAGTCAAAAAATGTTTATAGTTTAATTAAGGATTTAATTTTATTTTTGAATTTCAGATGCACTTTAAATCTTTTCTGTTACAGTTAATAAAGCTGTTCTTTGTTGTGAGTTGGTCCATATTTCTTTTTTTATTCTCTTATACATTAATAAGGATACAGTGTTATGCAGAGGTGTACTTATAACAATTTTATGGACAAATGATACTATTTATAGTCACGTGGGGGGGGGGTTTATTCTTCCTAGGGGGGGCATGACAGAAAATAATTGAGAAACACTGAGTTAAATCAAGAAAAAACTGAGGTAATGACCTCCAACAGTCACATAATATCAGTCACCAAAACAGCCTTCTACCAACTTAAGAACATATCCAGAGTTAAGGGTTTTATGTCCCAAACAGATCAGGAGAAGCTGATCCATGCTTTCATCTCCAGTAGACTTAACTACTGTAATGGTCTTTTGACTGGACTCCCCCAAAAAAGTATCAAACAGCTGCAGCTCATTCAGAACGCAGCAGCTCGAGTTTTGACCAGAACAAAGAGATCAGAACACATGACCCCAGTTCTTAAGTCTTTACACTGGCTCCCAGTTAGCCACAGAATAAAAGTTCTGCTACTAGTTTACAAATCACTGAATGGTTTAGGCCCACAATACATAAATGAAATGTTAGTAGAATATAGACCCTGTAGGGCTCTGAGATCTACTGATTTAGGTCAGATAGTGGAGCACAGAGCTCAAACCAGACACGGTAAAGCAGCATTTAGCAGTTATGCTGCTCACAACTGGAACAAACTACCAGCAGGACTGAAATCAGCCCCAACTCTTAGCACTTTTAAACCCAGGTTAAAAACTTTTCTATTTTCACGTGCTTATGGCTGAGCTCTTTTAAAGAACTTTTAAAGAATTTTTAATCATAATCCCGTGATTCATTTATTGTTTTAAATTGTTTTCAAATTTGCTATTTTAATGATTTTAAATGACATTCTGATGTTTTTAATTAAATTTTCTTCTCTTTTTAATTTTTTATCCCTATTGCTATTGCTTATCTTAATGCCAAATGTTTTCCTTGCTTTTGTAAAGCACTATGAATTGCCTTGTGTACGAATTGTGCTATACAAATAAACTTGCCTTGCCTTGCCTTGCCTTGGACTCGAGCTCAAAGACTTGAGACTTGACTTGGACTTGTAAAAAATTACTTGTGAACATTATGTACTTTTGAACAATACTTTTTATCCACAAAATGCAAAATGTTGGTTATGTCCCTCTGTGAGACTTCCCACTGTGTTAAAAATAAACTAATGACCTGTCTAAAACTGGGAAGAAAAGAGTGATTATGGCTGGAAATGATCACAGTCTGTCTGCTGTGATTTTATCCCTGAACCATAAAAAGAGTTTCCTTTATGAATGTTTTCCTTTACATTCCTGCCTGGAAGATTTGTTTCTACACAGGAATGTTTATAAGTGGCCATTAGGAGAGCTCAGCCGTGTTTCAACACACTCAGGTATTGTGCTGAATAGCTCCTAAATGTTTCCCACAGAAACTTCACAAATAGTTGGCTATGACCTAAATTTGAATATATGGACATGTGGACAAAATGATCACTAAGTTCCACACCACTCACATTAAAGATGTAATAAAACAAAGTTCTAATTCTGGATAAACTTTAATTGGTGAAAAAAGTTTCTTCCAAAGGCTGATACAGAGTGTTGCTTTGTTGGCAACTTACAACTAAGTAATACATTTGCATTTTGTGCTCTTCATTCCAACTGAGTATATCATTTAAACTTGAAACAACACACAAGTGGTTCACATTTGGTTTTCAAAGACAACTTACAGTATCAGAATCATGCCAAGCATAAACCAGAGATACATGACAGTGCTGAGCATCTTCTTGGCCAGAGACACCATGTCAAACTTCAAACTCAAATTAATGAGCTTTTAGCTCATTGTTTTTGGTTTTATAGCTCAAAACCTTACTGGATCACTTATCACTATTATCAACCTAATTTCTGCTGTGGCAGCACAGATAGCATAGAAAAGTCTCATAAAATGTGAACACCACTTGTAAACTTAAGTAAGTTCTATGATTATTTCTGTAGGACTTTATGATTCAGACCTAGAATACATAATCCAATGTCTTTCAGAGGTGATAAAACCTTAAAACTCATGTGGGATGGACTACTGAGGGATTCACCTGTACTACAGCACAGGACAAAATGGAAGTCAGCAATATTGTCAATAATGGTTTAAAAAGGCTGATATCAGTTTCAGTTTTTGAATGAAGTTGCCTGGTGTATATTTATTACATTTTAATCATAGCATTTATATATCTACAACAGAAATTAGGTTTCATTGCAGGTTTTATAGACCAAGGCTGTTAAGCAAAATCTCTCCACAACACACTGGTCATACAACAGACATACAGTACATAAAATAAACAAAACTAAAACTGTGCAAGACACAGGGTTCCAACAATATACTGACAATGCAGGGATATAGAGAAGTATACTATATTCTATTAAGACACTCATGGTAAGTGACAACAGTGCCAGTGTTGATAAAGATCACTGAATTAATTAATTTGCACTAAAGTTTTGAATAATTTGAGTAACATAGATTTAATATCATTATCTTCTGTCTTTATCATTCATCACTGTACTGTGAAACATTTAGTATTCAAATTGGCATTGTTTAAACATACTTTATAAGACCAGAAAGGCCAGATAGGATATATAATCCCACTGGTGTGCTCTTGTTCTGCCTTCTGACCCAGACCCATCTACAATGTTATTCATTCAGCTGTCCATCAAAGGTTGTGATAAAAGATGAGGGTTTGAATGTAGAAAGAAAAGGTAAATAAAGAGTCTTTGTTGGCCAAGCTCTGCTCCATCTTCACAAAAAAACCTGAACAATAAAACATTTATGTCCGCCTAGGAGGGGGGACATCACTTGCTGATCTGTTCTGCGTACCTCTTGCTGGGGCTACTGCTAGTGCTGCTGGGAAGACCCGTTTTCACCTCTCTGGTGGCCCAGTCTTTCCTCACTCCTCACTGCTATATGTCATTTTGATTGTTCTTATTCTTATTGTATATGTGTTAATTATTATTGTACTGTAATGATGTAGTGTTTAATATACTAATATTATTTAATTACTATACTACAATAACAATTAATGTGTGTAATTATTTTATGTTATATACATAACATCTATCTCGTGTCTTTTATTTGTATCACAAATGCTTGTTGGGAAACAAGCTACCTAATTTGGATGAGGGAGACTAGGCACCGATACGTGAGGCAGGCTTGGGAGAGAAGAGTATCTGCACGTGCCTGGTGGCCAGCTTACTTGCACAGTAGGCACAAGGGTCAATGTGTACCAAATTCCTTTGAATGCAGCCAGAGATCAGAATGACCTTTGTTGCATCTCACGTGAAGGTTGGGTGAATTGATAAATGGGATGGGTGACCACTGTTGTAATTTTTGCATGTGTCTACCATTAAAAATGTATAATTAAAGGCAAACAATCAAATATAAGATACATTACAGCTAAAAATCCTACACCATAAACACCATAAATACATTACTCCATGATATCCACAGGCTCCGTTTTACTTTGGTACAATTAACAGCCAGTTGCCAAAGCATCAGAAGACGTGTGCACAAAAATTCCACTGCAGTGGTGCAAACCTTCCACCATCTGATGTTTTTCTTTCACAAAATAGGTTTGTCGAACTCTGCAAACTGTTCTTCAAATGTCTATTGCATGATGACATCAGGTTCAATGTTAAAAAGTAGGTCATCGTTGTCCCTCCTGACCTCGAGCAGCAGGGCTGTTTCCTCTTGTAGAGCTCCTTGGAGGTCGGCTGTGGTCATCAGAGGTTTGCCATTCAGTTTCACAATAATGTCACCATCTTTGATACCACCTCTGGACACAAAGAGCACAGACTGTTACAAATAAAATTCATTTAAAATCAGAAACAAGTCTATACTGTTTATGCACTGCTTTTGTCTGAGGAATGATTGAATAAATCAAACCTACTTATGTGCAGGTGAATGAGGAACAACCTCATGGACATAAATCCCACTGATGACATCGGGGAAGTCTGGGTTCTGCTGTTTTAGCTCTTCAATTAACCTGGAACAAAAAAAATAACTCACTTTTCAATAAAGTACATTATCTAACAAATTCCCCCCATATTTGTGTGATTAAACTACTATTTAACCATTAATTTTAATTCAGGCACCACAAGGTGTATAAATACTAATACACGCTACATACAATATATTCATTGAACCTGAATTAATTGAACCCAAGAACATCTTGAACAGAGAGATCTAAAACAAATCCTAAATATCTATAAGATCAGATGATGGGCTTGTTGCTTCTCTTAGTATTTTATCAGCATTCAAGATTGCTTTGAAAAATATTTAGACATTGTTAAAATTAAGTTGTGAATGTTCAGAGCTGGATGGCGTGGATGTAGGTAAGATGCTTTCGAAAATACAGCAGCTGAGTTGATTTGATAGTATTGAATATTGAAATCTCGTTGATTTTATTAAATTACCAACATACGTTTAAAAAAAAGCATAGAGTGAAGATTCTATGTTTATCTCTGTATCTCACAGTTAGCCATATTTCAATCATCAACACAATAATTATTGCATCAGACTTACGCTGGTGTAATGGTCAGCATCCTGATTCCAATGAAACGCTTCTTTACTGACCTCACATCTGAAAGAACATTCTAGTTAGTTTCTTTATATCTTTATATAGCAGGACACAGGTGTTTAATTATGGTACCCTTTGATCACCTTTGCTGTGCTTGTCCATCGAATCATTGAGGAAGCGAGTGATCCTGTCGGATGGAATGGCAAATGATATTCCTGCAGCAACCTTCAGGGTGTTAATGCCGATCACCTCCCCGTCCTCAAATACAAAGACAAAACAGGACAACACACTGTTCACATTTTGAAACTGAGGAGGAAATCAGTGAATTTCACACAGAATATTTCACAGCAGTCATCAATGCTCCAAAAAGTTTACCAAATTAACAAGAGGTCCTCCTGAGTTCCCATACTGTGAAGGAGAACACAAAAATGAGTTGTACAAATAGCACAAACAATATGGCATTTTCACAATCTAACAATTTGAGAGAGAACCCAATGCCAGAGTACTGAACTGCTTAACAGTATTTTTTTTTTACTGTAATCTGACATGTTGCCTGTCCTATTCTCACATTGATGATAGCATCCGTCTGGATGTAGTCCATGTCAGAGTCTCTGAGGCCCAGCTCCTTGCCATCTCTCTGAGCGGTGCTGACAATGCCAGTGGTGACGGTGTTCTGGAGGGCAAATGGGCTGCCAATGGCAACCACAAACTCCCCAGGCCTTAGGTCTGCACTGTGGCCCAGAAACAATACAGACAGTTTTGTCTGTGAGGAGGCAAGAAACAAGGTGAGATAATGCTGTCGTAAAATATAGAATATTCACACTGACACCTAAAAAATTATTATGTGTCCAATTCACCTAACATCCTGCGGATATTACAACAATCCAGTACATTCTGTCTCAGAAAGACGTTGAGAAACTAGACCTGTTCTCTATATAAAGTTTATATATATAGCTGCATCGCTATATAGTAGCTATATAGTTCTACTTAAGTGTGTGTGTGTGTGTGGTGTGTGTGAGTACAGAAACAGACTAATTAAAATTACAGCCTCACGATGATGATGATGATATGATGATAATAATAAAACATACAAGGTAATGTCAATAAATTCATGACATCTGGGTGAGTAGGTGAGGGGAAAAAGGAGAAGAACTGAGCTGAGTAAAACCAGATGCTCAACAGATGGTGTGATGGAAAAAGAAACTGTTTTTTTTTTTAGTAGGTGGAGTGCTTTGGATTGTGTTGCTTTTGGTCACTCCTCCCTGTCTTGGTCCTGATCCAGGTCTCCCAGTTCTGCTGAGATATCAACTTAAGGCCACATTGGGACCTGAGGTTCAGCTGATATTGGTTTTTCAAAGCAGATGTTGATATTTTTGGGCTGAATCACCCTCTAGTGATCTGTTGTTCATGAACGATTCGTTCAATAGAAGCTCATCTTTTATATGATTCAAGAGTAATGAGTTGTCTCAGTGAGTGATTCGTTCATTTTCATGCAGTTCCCTCGCCACATGGCAGCTGCATAAGCTCAGTCAGCAGGACAGGAAACAGACATGATTTCACACACCCAGATCGTTCTTTCGCTCATGTGTCTTTGTCTTTGAGCTTTGGACTGAGAAACAATCAACGAAAAGAATGATGTCTGATTTGTGACGTTCATTTATTTGTCACATGACACCTGGCATCTGTTCTTGTAGATGTGTATAGTGTTATTGTAGCATTATTATTGTGTATATAATGTAAAGTGTGTTTGTAAGTACATACTTTCGAAAATGATATCGAAGTGGTGATTTTGTGTTATACTGCCATAAAATAAGAAATAATAATGACAACAAATGTGATACAACAACAATGATAATAATAATAATAATAATGTCATGTTTTGGACACAATAAATGCACGTAAACATTTTAAGTAACGTATTAATTGTTACTTTTTGTCTTACTTAATCGACTTACTACTTGTCAAAATGAGTTTAACATTCACAAGTGAATGTTCGTTCTTCGTTGTTCGTTCTCGTTCATCTGGAGTGTTCATTTATCATGTGACAGGCAGCTCAGGCTGTGTGACGAGCAGGACGTTTGTTCGCGTTAAACAACAATGGCAGGGAGGATACAGGACACAGTCACTTTATTGTGGTGTGTATTTGCTTTCCTAGGTTTTCATATGGTTTGAATTGCTTGTGGCATTTTGTTTATTATCTTTGTTAGCTGAAGCAAACCATGTTGCCTTCAGTGTTAAGTGTTTGAGAACCGTAATCTTTTTTTTACAAAAGGGCTACAGCACCACCCGCTGTAAAAACAAACGAAATGACTCAAAAAAGATTAGTTCAATTTACTGTCTGAGAGTAAAAGATCCGAGTCAGTAAAAAGAGTCGATCTCCCCAACACTCTCACCCACCCAAGAATTATTCAACATATTCAGTTTCTAGTAAAAATCTAGTGAACAAGTTTCCAAAGATACAAAATCAGGGTCATCTAGAATATTTCCATTTGATTCAATGTAGCAGTCATAAAAATTGGGTCTTGAAAATGAACTGTACTCATATAGCGCCTTTCTAGTCTTCTGATCACTCAAAATATTTTTACACTACATATCTCATTCACCCATTCATACATATACACTGATGGCATTGGCTACCATGCAAGGTGGTCACTGCTGATCAGAAGGAAGGTCATTTATTCACACACATAATCATAAACATAGTTATAAACCAGTGGTGCTGATCAACATTAACTTTGGTGGTCCAGAGTTTGTGGGGGCTGGGGGCAGGGGCCAAAGGCCAGGGAAGAGGGAGGGGGGCATCCTGACGGCCTGGTGGATGAAGCTGTCTCTGCCAGAGGCATCTCATTCTCATCCCAGGAGGCAGGAGGCTGAAGAGGCGGTGGCTGGGATGGGTGGAGTCGGCCGCAATGCTGAGTGCTTTGCGGGCATAGAGCACAACAAGTTTTTCTAGAAGCACTTTCACAACAGTCCCTTTAATTTATAACACAACACAGCTGTGTTTCCCCAATATACTGTATAATGTATTTGAACTGAATAGACAATGGTTGGATTTCACAAATACAGTATTATATTCTCATAACTTCCGTAACATTACCAAAATCAGACCATCATGTCCCAAGCGGATGCAGAAAAACTAGTCCATGCATTTGTTACTTCTAGGCTGGACTACTGTAACTCTTTGTTTACCGGCTGCTCCAATAAATCTCTTAGGACTTAGGACAGCTAATTCACAATGCTATGTGGTGGATAAGAGCATCATTATTAACGACATATAACGTTGCAGTTAAAATTACATTAATTACGTTACGCTCCTCTTACATTCTTTTTAGCCTATTAGCTATATTAGCCTCAGCTACATAAAACGAGTGTTTGTGTTTTAATTAAAATTTCTATCATATTGTTTATTGCTGTGTTTATCTTCTTATATTTAACTGGAGGAAGTCTTTTTGACGACACAACTCCATCCGAGTCTGAATCTGTCTCGTTTCACTGTCCGAAGGGAAAACTCCAGTTGACTTGGTTCAATCAGTGAATCATCTGGGTCTGCTGGATCGGTGAGCAATCC
Source organism: Nibea albiflora (assembly GCA_014281875.1). Lineage (NCBI taxonomy): Eukaryota > Metazoa > Chordata > Actinopteri > Sciaenidae > Nibea > Nibea albiflora. The sequence goes on from CM024809.1 coordinate 18,407,378, forward strand.
GCGGGTTTCATGAGTGTCTCAAGTTTTCCGACTCTGCATGGATTTACTCATTCAGGATGGATCTGAATCTGAATGCGTGTCTGTGCTACCAAGCCTGAGTTTGCTCTGCAGGAAGTTACGCTAACCTGCGGTCAGTTCACCTGAGTCAAGACTCCCAAAGCCATTCTAGCGATTGAAAAAAGCTTATTGTCCACAATAATAGCGGCAGCCTTTTAGGCGGGTGGTCTGGGAGTCAGTCCCCACTCCACCTACTCCAGTCTCCCAGTTTCCCACTTTGTGTGTGTGTCATGCCCCTAATCACTAGTGTATTTAAACCCTTTGTTTCCCCTTCCCCAGTGCCAGATTGTTAGTGTACCGGTTTTCAACCCTTGCCTGTTTTTGGACCCTGCTCTTGTCTTACTCCTTTGGATTGTTTGCCTGCCTTACCTGACTGAACTCCCATGTTTTCCTGTTATTAAAGACTAGTTACCTCTAACATCTGCCTTCCGAGTCTTGCAGTTGAGTCCTGTGTCTGTGCTGTGTAATACCGGGACGTGTTGTAATGAGACTGTACATGTTAAAAGGAGAGGAGTGAATGGTGCATTTTATTGTTTTAAGTTTTTATGTCTGCCCCATGAAAGCGTGCATGACGACTCACGTTTTTTTCTTAACAAATTGAGCCACAGCAAAGTGCTTTAAACATGCCAGTCTGAGCTAACATAATTTAACTTGATGAAAGTAAAAATACACTTAGCTTACCTGCTTGAGCAAAATGGTTATGGACTCCCACTCAAACAGGTATCTACTGAGTTGGCCCAACTCAACTCAAAAATCTATATAGTGTGTGTGCGTGTGTGCTTAAATTACCTATTTTTGTTTTCATTTATTTACTATATTTTTGTATTTCAAATTTAATATCTTCTTGTTTACTGATATAAATAGAGCAGAGTAAGATTTCCTATCAGTGATTTCCCAAACAAAAAATGAAAAAATAAATTCATTCCATAGCTTGAAAATTGCAACCCTAACCCTAGCCTGTAAGGGGAATATGACTTGTATGACTTGGCTTGTCACTTTTTGTGGTCTTTAATCCATGAAGCTCTCTGTGCCACTGACACTTTTTTCTGAACAAGAAATTGTTGCATTTAAATTAAATCCAAACAACTTTGAACAATAACATGTTTTTGATTGGTTGATGAAAGGTAAGAAATGCCATGCCCTTATATGGGCATGGCACTTTCACTTCAAAGCACAACAGACTATATATAGGCAGACAGAGTCCAACAGGATCAGACCCAGTTTAGACATAGTCAAACAGAGTCAAGTACGGTCAAGTACACACGTCAGTAAGCACATCTGAACAACGCATCTGCACATTTTCGCAATGGAGACAAGTGCAAAAAGCAAGAAAGGCAGGAATAAGCGGATTACCAACAACAGAGGTAGGGGCGATGTCTTTATTAAAAAGCGTCCTGTCTGTCTTGTGCGGAACAAGTCTTCAGACTTGAACCGTGAAATGGAGCAGAGAGCTAAAAGTGAGAAGTCTGTGGAACCAGAACCAGTATCTGAAAAGCCACAGGTAACTCTCACCACTGAAGAGCTACAATTAGATGTGAACTCTGAGGAACAACAAGTAGCTGTTGCCCCTAACAAACCACACATCAATGTGACCCTGAAGGAACCACAAGAACCACAAGTGATTCCCAAAGAATCACCTGTTGCTGTGGTCTCTGACAAACCACAGATGGATGTGACCCAAAATCAGCAACAGGATAGTGGGATTCCCACTGAAGTGAAAAAGTATTTCGAGGAACTGTGCAAAGCTAATGCATCCCAAAAAGTCATTTTTGTGAATGGACAGTTGGGGCTTCCAGTTTCACTTTTGAGGGCAGCTAGAAAACAATACCTTGATTCACAACTGGCTCCGCCACCACGTGTAAACCCATGGACTGCACGCGCAGCCATGTTCCAAAAGAACCGCCAGAGGGTTAATAAGGCTGACTTTCCCCTACCCAGTAGTCAAATACCACAGCCTGTTATAACATCACAGGTAGCTGCCCGCCCCAACAAAACACAGGCACGTAAAACTCCTGAAAAACAACAGCCAACTGTGGTTCCTAAAAAAATAGCACACAAACAGCCTCAGCCTCCTAAGGAAAATCCTTGGCTGAAATCCACCAAAACAAAGTCAATTCATCCCCTGGAGATCGATGAGACTGACTTTCCCCCACTTACAGCTAAGAAGTGTGTGGTGGCGCCTGAAAAAAGACACCAGGCTGCAAAAGCCTTGAACATCAAGAAGCAGCAGCCTCGCAAAGCACACTACAGGCTGTGTATGCTCTGGCGTACAGGATCACAGTTACCTGTGATTCCAGAAGAACCAGAGTTAGATGTGATTGTTGAAAACATCAGCACACATGACCCCCAGCCCAGCAATACCCCACAGCAGGCTCCAATATCAAAAGCCACCAATCCAGCAGAGGCTTTCTTTCAGCAGACCGGGGTAAAGATGATTGCAGTCCCTGAGATCGACTTCATGGAAGACAGAAGCGAGGAGATCATCAAATTAGAAAAGGAGCAAGCAGCTTTGCTCAAAGAGGTGGAGCAACTTAGAGAAATGCTCCAAACTCAGAGAGCTCTGCAAGCTCAGGAAGAATCAAAATATCAGGCCAGGGTCGAGACCCTTCAGCTTGAGATATCCGACACAGACACCTCTGAAAAGGAGGTTCTCTGTAAGGTTTCCGAGCTGGAGGAAGCTCTTAATTAAGAAATTTCCCATCAAAGTGACATTGAAACATCTATGTCACATCTGAGAGTTGAAAACTCCAGACTGGTGGCTGCTCTGACCCAGGCAGAGGAGGACACAAAGATGGAAACTATCCAGTGGAAGGAGGAGAAATCAAATCTGCTGAGCAACATCAAAAAAGAACAGCAGATCCTCCAGGATGAAATGAACAGGGCTACTTTAATGGACAGTACAGAAAATCAGTCTGGAGAAAGCTCTGGAGTGGTGGCTGCACTGGTACAGGCAGAAGAAGAGTTAAAACAAGAGACCCTCCAGGAGGAGGAAGAGGAGTCTAATCTTCTGCAAACCATCAGTGCACAACAACAAGCACTAGAGAATGACATGACCAGTAACCAAGTACAAGTAGAGGAGGATCTAAAACAGGACGTACTTCAGTGGGACGAGCAAAAGGCTAATCAACAAGAACAAGCTTTTGAGTCGGGAACCAGCAGAGATGAAAGTCAGGACAGACACGATGGTCCTGAGGAACAGGTGGCTGTGATTTTGAATAGACCTAGAAGACAATCATTGTGGAAAAGATTTAAACGACTCTTCAAAAGAACTGCGCGACCTCCTGTCCCTCCTCCCGTACCACCTCCTTCATCCCAACCATCCTAACACCATCACACCATGGGATAGCCTTATGGTAAAGGTTTTCTCTGGGCGCTCCGGTTTCTCCCAAGCCATAGGTAAAATAAAAAAAAACAAAAAAAACATTGGCCCTGATGGGCAACACAGGTAACTGTTCTCCCCAAAGGACACCCCCTCTTTCATCCCTCCCCCAAACCCCCAACCCCTTAACGCCCCACCCTTGATAAGGTTTTTCTCCGGGTGCTCCGGTTTCCTTAAAAAAAAAAAAATCATAAAAAAAAATCTCAGATGTCATTGAATGGTGTTCATCATGTTTCCCATAAGAGTTTCACTACATGACACATACTGTATATTCTCTGTATAAACAACAAAAGGTATAAATGCAGTCTTGTTTTCATGTATATCATACATTTTTACTACCACACATTTTTACTACTAATACAGAACATATAATATGTTTTACTTAAAATGGGTTATTCTTATTATTTCCCTTAGAAATTATGAAAATGATTATGTAAAAACAATGTGACCACAATGTGGGGTCGCTCATAATAGACCTACAGTGAATTATCACTCAAAGCTGCAGCTTAAAATTTGGGATAAAACAATTTATACTAACTTTTCTATTATCAAAGCACATTTCATCATTAAAAAGCACAGTATCTTTGAAGAGTTTCACACTTAACAATTTAGAAGTTCAGGTCAGATCATGATATTCCGTTGTGACAATTTCAAAACATTTCAACAGTTGAAGTCTCCTACACATAAAGTGAGGAAAACTACCCATATAGAAACATTTCTAATACAAATACAAACAGAAAATGACAATTAAAAAAAAGTTAATATTTTTGCCCATAAATCTACGAAACAACCTGCAGATAAAGCAAAGATGGGAGGCTGAACACGGCGTGCATATATAGATATATTACATACATTTAAAGGAGCAATATGTAGTATTGATAATATTTACTGTATTAAATCATAAAAATACCATGCTATATCTTCAGAAATTACAGAAACATGCTAAATTGAAATACTCGCTCCTTAACAACAAAACTACAGCCACTATTTTCTCCTTTTGAAATTTGCCTTCTGGTCCAGAAGGTCTGTTTGTGATTTACAAATCCTTGTTAGGCTATTTAAAATAGTAGTTAGGACAGCAATGAGAGAAATTTTCTGGGCGGACAAGATTTTATAGATTGCATATTTCAAAGCTTTATTTCTGAGTCAGTTTAATTTGAAAACCATTTTTTCAGTGCATCAGTTTTCAGGGTTCAATACCCAACAAGAGCAGATTGGCCTTTTTGGGAGGAGTGCCTTGAAGAGACAGGAGCTAAAGCAGAGTACTACAGAGGACGACAAGAGGTGAGAGAAGTGATATGTGTGTTTGAATGTTACGTTATGTAGACCAATTCTGTGTGTTCACCCAAAATAAGTATGAACCTGAAAAAGAACATGTCACCTTTAACAAGTGTGGTATATTTATACTAACTGAAGTGTGTGTGAGTGTAAGCATCACTACAGGGGTGGTCTGAATATTTCTAGGTTGGTCTGAGTCTGAATCCATTCAGAATTTAACAACATGTGTGTAAACAACTGAGGACAAGTGAACAATAAGAGCTGCATGTTTCTGTCATCTATGGGTGATCAGAACACTCAGGTGTGAGCAATTTACACCTGGATTAAAAAATCATCCATTCACTGCATCAGAGGGTGGTCTATGCTAACTGCAATCCGCCAAATGCAAGAGCAGCATGTTCAATCTACAAACACTATAAAATAGAGGTGGTTGCTACTCTCCTCTGATCTCTAAAATCTAAATCCTCACACACTAGGGGTTGTACAGACTAGTCGACTAGTCGATTTGTTGATTTCATTACTCCACAATGATGTTTAGAGCTTGACGTTGACTAGTTGCTAGTCACCTGTTTTGACCCAATCAACATGGAGACCTCGCAGAAAGCAACAGGTGGAGGTGGAGGTCAATGAATTAATATCTGATTATGATATTGATTGATTTTGCCTCACTGAAACCTGGCTGCAGGAGGATGAATATGTTAGCTTAAATGAATCCACTCCTCCCAGTCATTGTAACACTCATATTCCTCGAAGAAATGGTCGAGGTGGTGGAGTTGGAGCCATATTTGACTCAAGTCTATTAATAAATCCTAAACTAAATTATAATTCATTTGAAAGTCTTGTTCTTAGCCTCACTCACCCAACCTGGAAAACATTACAGCCAATTCTATTTGTTATAGTATATCGTGCTCCTGGCCCTTACTCTGAATTTTTATCTGACTTTGCAGAATTTGCATCAGGCTTAATCCTTAAAACAGATAAAGTAATTATTGTAGGTGATTTTAATATTCATGTGGACAACCACAATGATAGTCTTAGTACTGCGTTTATCTCTTTATTAGATTCAATTGGCTTCTGTCAGAGTGTAAATAAATCGACTCATTGTCTGAACCACACTCTTGATCTTGTTCTCTCATATGGCATTGAACTTGATCATCTAATAATCTATCCACAGAATCCTCTTCTTTCTGACCATTTTTAATAACCTTTGAGTTCATATTACTGGACTATAAGCCCTTTTTCAGAAATTCCTACAGCAGATGTTTATCTGACAGTGCTGTTGCCATATTCAAGTGATTCCTTCAGTATTGAATTCAATGCCATGTCTCAATATAGCAGAGGATTTGTCTGCTTCCTTTAGCAGGCTTTAACAGGCTCATTACAGACAGCTCTCGACTCTATTGCACCTCTGAAAAAGAAGATAATTAAACAGAGGAGGTTAGCACTTTGGTATAGCCAGCAGACTTGTAAATTAAAGCAAGTGGCATGTAACTCTGAACGCAAATGGCATGCCACTAAACTGGAAGAATCTCGCTTAGTCTGGCAAGATAATCTTAAAACTTACAGGAAGGCTCTCCGTAATGCCAGAACAACCTATTACTCTTCTTTAATAGAGGAAAACAAGAACAACCCCAGGTTTCTCTTCAACACTGTAGCCAGGCTAACAGAGAACCACAGCTCTGTTGACCCATCCATTCCTTTAGGTCTGACTAGTAATGACTTCATGAGCTTCTTTAATGATAAAATTAGGACTATTAGAGATAAAATTCATCATGCCTTGCCTTCGACAGGCACTGATCTGCATTCTGATACAGCACGTTTGGAATCAGCTGCAAAACCTGATATATATTTAGACTGTTTTTCTCCCATTGACCATCAAATAACTAATAATAATTTCTTCATCTAAGCCCTGTAAGCGCCCTGTCTCTTAGACCCCGTCCCAACCAGGCTGCTCAAGGATATTTTACCCCTAGTTAGCCCTTCTTTATTGGATATGATCAATCTTTCTTTATTATTAGGATATGTACCACAGTCCTTCAAAGTAGCTGTAATTAAAAAGCCCACTCTAGATCCAGAGGTTTTAGCCAATCATAGACCAATATCAAACCTTCCCTTTCTTTCTAAGTTACTTGAGAAAGCTGTAGCTAATCAGCTGTGTGAATTTCTTCATAAGAACAATTTATTTGAGGATTTTCAGTCAGGATTTAGAGTGCATCATAGCACAGAGACCACACTAGTCAAAGTCACAAATGATCTCCTAATGGCATCAGACAAAGGACTTATCTCTGTACTTGTCCTGTCAGATCTTAGTGCTGCATTTGACTGGTTTAAGTCATATTTCTTAGATCGATCTCAGTTTGTTCACGTCAATGGTGAATCCTCCATGCATACCAAAGTCTGTCACGGAGTCCCACAAGGTTCTGTACTAGGACCACTTCTATTCAGTCTATATATACTTCCTCTAGGGAACATTATTTGGCATCACTCCATTAATTTTCATTGTTATGCTGACGACACCCAATTATATTTATCGATCAAGCCTGATGAAACCAGTTAACTAAACTCCAAGCATGCCTTAAGGATATAAAAAGTTGGATGACCTACAATTTTCTGATGATGAACTTAGATAAAACTGATGTTCTTGTAATTGGACCCAAACACCTCAAAAACTCTCTTTCCGGAGACTTGGCTACCTTAGACGGGATCACCCTGGCCTCCAGCTCCACCGTAAAGAATCTTTGAGCTATTTTTGATCAGGATTTGTCCTTTAATGTCCACATAAAACAAATTTCAAGGACTGCATTCTTCCACTTATGCAAGATTACCAAAATCAGACGCATCGTGTCCCAAGCGGATGCAGAAAAACTAGTCCATGCATTTGTTACTTCTAGGCTGGACTACTGTAACTCTTTGTTATCAGGCTGCCCCAATACGTAAGAGGACTTTGCAGCTAATTCAGAATGCTGCTGCACGTGTTCTGACAGGAACCAAGATCAGAGATCACATCTCTCCCATTTTGGTTTCCTTGCACTGGCTACCTGTTACATCTAGAATAGAATTTAAAATTCTTCTCCTTACATACAAAGCTCTTCATGGCCAGGCACCGTCATATCTAAAAGAACTCATAGTACCTTACTACCCCTCTAGACCACTGCACTCTCAGAATGCTGGGTTCCTTGTGGTTTCTATAGTTTCCAAAAGTAGATTGGGAGCCAGAGCTTTCAGCTATCAAGCTCCTCTTCTGTGGAACGTACTACCTTTCTGGGTTCGGGAGGCAGACACAGTCACCACCTTCAAGAGTAGACTTAAGACTTTTGATAGTGCTTATAGTTAGGGCTGGCTCAGGCCTTCCCTTAGTTATGCTGCCATAGGACTAGACTGCCGGGAGACCCCCTTGTCTCTTTCTGGGTTATGCCTAGTCAGGCATGGTACTGGTTGAAGATGTAGTCACATCTCCCTTTACTGAAAACCCTCTCTCATTCTTTCTTTCTCCCTCCCCCTCCCCCTCTCTCTTTCTTTCTTTCTCTCTCTCTCTCTCTCTCTTTCTCCAATCATCATTACCATCAATGCATGTTACTAACTAAACTTCTTCCCCGGAGTTTCTGTGCTTTCTCGTCCAGCAGGTTCTCATGGATCGTAGCTACTGCTGTGGTCTGCTGCTGACGTCCACCATATATAGCACTACTGCCATTATCGCTACCATATCTCCATTACAGTTTAGTTAATTAATGATTTACTGCTGCTGTGCATCTGTGTCTCTCTATCTCTATCACAGGTTCCACTGCTACTGTAATCATTCTACCATTTATTGTAATTCATTGTAATTGTACAATATGTTTGTGTTGATTGTTCTGTACATGTGACATCCATTGCACGTCTGTCCGTCCTGGGAGAGGGATCCCTCCTCTGTGGCTCTTCCTGAGGTTTCTTCCACATTTTTTCCCTGTTAAAGGGTTTTTTGTGGGCAAGTTTGTCCTCACTCGAACTGAGGGCCTAGGACAGGCGGTGTCACTCCCTGTATAGATTATGGAGCGCTCTAAGGTGAAATGCGTTTTGTGACTTTTGGCCACTTCTCCACTCATGCACTCGCTTACACCACTGATCCTACTGATTTCACATACCACTGTTGGTTTAGTTTAAGTATACTTTTCTTAATAAATAATTTGTTAATTGGTTTTGTTGTATGCATCTCCCTCCTTTTGTCATGACTGTATGGCCCGGTTTGTGACAAAATCAATCTGGTTTCATGAGTGGTCACTCTACCGAAACAGCTCTGTTGTCTGTGACAGAAGCTTTAAAAGAATATATTCTGTCAAACATGTGCATCTCTGGTTCAGCTCTTTCCTGGTTTGAATTCTCTCTCACAGGTCGCTTGTTCGGTTATCCTGGCTTGGACAGTTGTCCACATCTCACCACCTCACCACAGGGGTGCCCCAGGGCTTGGTGGTCTTCTCTTTACGGTTTACACCATCTCCCCGGGTGTATCCTCTTGCATGGCTTTTCCTATCACTGCTAGCACAGCTCTATCTGCCATTTCCTCCTGACGACCCCTCAGTCTCTGAATGCCTCTCAAATATACCCACATGGATAAAAATACACCATATCAACAGATATACAGAATACAGAATACAGAATTGACTCCCTGTGTCAGTGTCATCTCTAATGCTCACCACAAAGTAGTCTCTATAGTGCATTGTCTACTTAAATGCCCTTTATTTGTTATTATATTCATGAAAAAGTATTGATGTAAGTATGTCCCCTTCCTGAGTTCTGATCAGCCAGTGAATCAGTTATGATTCAGATCAAACTAATTTTAATATTAGACAAAGATAATAAATACAAAACGCAATTGTTAAATTATGATTTCATTTATTCATTTATTAAGGGAAGTTGCTTTAGATAAAAGCAAGTGCTAAATGACAAATGTAAATGGAACAAAATAAGCAGCAATCTCCTTTTTATAAGTGGGTGTAATTCTTATTCTAGGTAGTTAATTATGCCAATGTCAAAGAAACACAAGAGATAATTACACATTAGATAATAATAGAGAGATTATTGCACATCTCTCTTGTGTTAGAAGAACTGCTGTAGCGACTGAAACAAAGCAGTCGCTGAGAGGCTAAGCATGGGGGTTTTGCTGATTGTCTGACATGCTGTACAAACAAAACATTTGTGCGATCAAAAAATGTGTTTAAGGATTTTATTAAATGAGGGGGAAAACAACTTTTCATAACATGCTTAAAGTATGGAAAAATCAATCACAGCGATCAAAAGTAAAAAAGGCTGTCAATAAAAAATACGGCCTCCCAATCACTCACCCTCTCTCTTTTTTTTACTACTCCCACCGTGCCAAAGCATATATTAACTATATTTTACCGCCCATATTCCTGTGACCCAGTTACTGTGATATCAAAAACAAACAGTTGATGAGCGTGTCTCAGAAGAAGTGTGCGGATCTGACTATGGCTTTTGACACTTTTGCCTTTTTCCAGCATGGAGAATTCCTCTGGAAACCTCTTCCTTCGGTTGTGCTCGATGATCTCCAACTCTGATTTCTGCAGCTCCTCCACTGATAGACACCTATACTTCTCTTCAATGTTTCCATATCCTTCAGTGCACATTGTCTATTGTTCCACATCCAAGCCAGAGTGTGCAAAAGCCTTATTTGAGTTTTGAGCTTTAGAAACTCTGTTTCCCATATTTGACACACTATCATTTGGTTTTACGTGTTCTTGAATGTCATCTGTATTGATTATAGAAGCTGCAAGTGACTGAGGTTCATCATCTGTTGGAGAAGATACTTCATTCATTTCAACAGGATCACCTTGAACATGAAAGACTTTGTGGCATAGTTCCTCTAGTTCATTCAATATCCCCTTTAAACGTGTCACAATAGCTCATGATGCTGGAAAACCATTCATTGTTTCCTCAGCTCATCCTCAGGGAGTAAAGGTATCAACATGTTATGTGACATGGTGGCCTTTTCACAATGTTCAGTTACACTCTTCAAAAGAAGCTGTACCTTAGAGACATTTTCCTTTTTTTCCATGAATGATTTCATTTGTGGTATGAGAACTTTAATTTTATTCATACCATTCCCGTTGAAGCTTTTCAATGTTATTCTCCCAAGCTTTTGCTGTGAGCTTAGATGACATTTTTCCACTTTTCATTTCAGAACTCGAAACAACGGCACTTATTTGACACATTTTCCTCTTTTATTTCTTTTCAATACATTTGTGCATCCAAACACTTCCACAGGCCAAAAGGAAATTCCTACAGACAACGTCACATGCACCAGTAGCAGTGCAGCGACAAATTTAAAGAGGCAAAGCAGAGATTCTTCATCCGACAGCATGGAAATATTACAGCACCGGCTATCCACAATCAATACCAGCAATTGGGACCAATTCCCTCAAGCGACGTTCAATCAAACAATTGTCTCCAATGGACAAAGAGCAGAGAATAAGCAAGCTGCATTCCTTCCATTAATACACAGCTTTACGCACATATACACCATTAAGAGTACCTGGCTTTTGAGTGCGTCTACCAAGGTTTGTAACGGGTGTAATTAGAACCCAAATGCAGCACACGCAGGAAACAGTCTCTCTGGGCACAGGGAAAGTCCAGGGGCTTAGGCTGGGAACACCAGTCCAGTAAGCAGGTAGGCAGGAGTTGAGGCAGACGTACCAGGAGAAAGCCACCAGTAGCTGGGCCGACACCAGCTGGCAGAATCCAGAGGGATCAGAAACTCGTGGTCGAAGACAGAAGGCAGGGTCGGTTACCGGGAGTACAGCAAACAGGTTAGTCCAAGGCAGGCAGAGTCGGCAGCAGTAGATCAGTCCGGAGAAGAGTGCTGAAAAGTCTTGCGTGAGCATAGAGAACAATCTGGCAGAGAGTGAGTGAGCTGGGAGAGCTTAAATCCTAGCTTGATTGGTGATGGGAAGCAGGTGAGTCAAGCAGGTGAGGGGAGTAGGTCTGATGAGGGGGGCGTGGCTGGCAGGTGAGTGGAGAGGGAATGGAAAATTACTGAGAGGCAGGTGAAAGGGGAGCAGACTGTGACAGAACCTCCCCCTCAAGGGACGGCTCCTGACGTCCCAAAAGATGAAATGCTGAGTCGGGAGGGTGGCGAGGGCCCGGAGGAGGTTAATATTCCTCTGAAAGCTCCATGTCCTCCTCCTCCCCTGCTTCAGAAGGTGCCTCCTCCTCCGAAGGGGTTTCCTCATACTCAGAGTTGTGGTCAGAGACCTCGGGTGAACAGGGAGGCGGACTGGTAGTACTCCTAGAGGGTGTGGAGGACCTAGTCGGTTGATCTGGGTGGCATCGATGGAACTCCCTGATGAGGGAAGCATCCAAAATATGCCGTGCAGGGACCCAGGACCTTTCCTCAGGACCATACCCCTCCCAATCCACCAGGTACTGGAGACCCCTTCCCCGGCGACGAGAACGAAGGAGACGACGGACGGTGTAGGCGGGACTCCCTTCGATGATGCAGGGTGGGGGCGGGGGAGGAGCAGCGGGGACCAGGGGGCTCTCACGGACGGGTTTGACCTTGGACACATGGAAAGTGGGGTGGACCCACATGGACCTGGGTAGCTTGAGCCTCACTGCCGCAGGGTTGATGACCTTTTGAACCTCAAAGGGTCCAATAAATCTGGGAGCCAACTTCTTCGATTCTACGCGTAAGGGTAGATCCCGGGTAGACAACCACACCTTCTGGCCAACTTGAAAAGCCGGAGCTTTAGATCGACGACGGTTGGCCGTGGTGGAGTAGCGGTCAGTGGAGTGAAGAAGAGTGGTTCGGGCCTGAGTCCAGGTCCTGCGGCAGCGACGGATGAAGGCTTGCACTGATGGGCAGGAAACCTCCTTCTCCAGGGCGGGAAAGAGTGGGGTTGGAACCCGTAGGCGCACTGAAATGGAGAGAGTCCAGTTGCAGAGCTGGTCAGGGTATTATGGGCGTATTCCACCCACAGAAGCTGCCGGGACCAGGATGAGGGGTTTTGAGAGACCATGCAGCGTAAAGCAGTCTCCATCTCCTGATTCATCCTCTCAGACTGGCCGTTGGACTGGGGGTGGAACCCGGATGACAAACTGACGGTGGCCCCCACCAGCGTGCAGAACTCCCTCCAGAAAACGGAGGTGAATTGGGGCCCCCGGTCAGAGACCACGTCAGTAGGGAAACCATGCAGTCGAAACACGTGTAGCAGAACCAGTTCAGCCGTCTCCTTGGCTGAGGGAAGCTTGGGCAGGGGCACGAAATGTGCCATCTTGCTGAACCGATCTACCACTGTGAGAATAGCGGTGTGGCCGTCGGACAATGGCAGACCGGTAACAAAGTCTAGGGAGATGTGGGACCAGGGCCGGTGGGGCACCGGCAATGGATGCAGGAATCCAGCGGGGGCCTTGTGTGAGGGTTTGTGCTGGTTGCAGACTGGGCAGGCGTTCACAAACTCCCGGGTGTCTTCAGCCAGAGTCGCCCACCAAAATCTTTGCTGCACCACCTCTTTGGTCCGCTGGATCCCAGGGTGACAGGTGAGCAGGGAGTTGTGGGCCCACTGGAGGACGTCAGACCGTAGGGGAGCGGGGACGAACAGGCGGTTAGGAGGACACGAGCTGGGCCCAGGCTGATCTTCTAAAGCTGCCTTAATCCTTTCCTCCACCTCCCAGCTGAGTGATGCTATCAGACTAGAGGAGGGGAGAATAGTGTCGGAACTGGCAGCCGAGTCCTCTTCTCTCAAAAACTGCCGGGACAGGGCATCAGGCTTCACGTTGCGGGACCCCGGCCGGTAGGAGAGGGAAAAGTTAAATCTGGTCAGAAACAGAGCCCATCTGGCCTGTCGGGAGTTCAGCCTCTTGGCTGACCGAATGTATTCCAGATTTTTGTGGTCGGTCCAGACCAAAAACGGCACCGTAGTTCCTTCCAGCCAGTGACGCCACTCCTCCAGAGCCAGTTTGACTGCCAGAAGCTCTCGATTGCCGATGTCGTAATTCCTCTCAGCCGGGGTCAGTCGTCGGGAGAAGAAGGCGCATGGATGGAGCTTCTGGTCTTTGGCTGCCCGCTGGGAGAGCACCCCTCCTACTCCCACGTCAGAGGCGTCCACCTCCACCACAAATTGCCTTTCTGGGTCAGGCATTTGGATGATAGGGGCTGACGTGAACTTGGCTTTGAGGGACCGGAAGGCCTCATCGGCTGCGGATGACCACTGGAATGGCACCTTGGAGGAAGTCAGAGCCGTGAGAGGAGCGGCTACCATGCTGTAACCCCTGATGAACCTCCGGTAAAAGTTGGCGAAGCCCAGGAACCGTTGCAGTTGTTTGCGAGAGTCAGGAGCGGGCCAATCTGAGACAGCTGACACCTTGGCGGGGTCCATCTGGATGCTCCCAGGACCCACGATGAAACCCAAGAAGGACACAGAGGAGGAGTGAAACTCGCACTTCTCTGCTTTGACAAAAAGAGAGTTCTCAAGGAGCCGCTGCAGAACTGCCTGGACGTGGTGGACGTGTTCCTCCTTGGTCTTGGAAAAGATCAGAATGTCATCCAGGTAAACAAACACGTACTTATTCAACATGTCCCGGAGCACGTCATTAACCAGGGCCTGGAAGACAGCAGGGGCGTTGGTGAGGCCGAAGGGCATCACTAGATACTCGTAGTGTCCAGTGGGGGTGATGAAGGCTGTCTTCCACTCATCCCCCTCCCGGATGCGGACCAAATGGTAGGCGTTGCGAAGGTCCAATTTGGAAAATATGGTGGCCCCCTCCAGGAGCTCAAAGGCAGAGGAGATGAGAGGAAGGGGGTAGCGGTTCTTGACAGTTATGTCATTCAGGCCTCGATAATCAATACAGGGCCGAAGAGATTTATCTATTATCTTCTGGACGAAGAAGAAGCCAGCACTAACGGGGGACGAGGAGGGCCGGATGATGCCTGCTGCCAAAGAGTCATTAATGTAGGTCTCCATGGCCTCCCTCTCCGGAGCTGACAGTGAGTACAGGCGCCCCCTAGGAGGAGTAGAGCCGGGGTGCAGGTCGATGGCACAGTCATATGGCCGGTGTGGGGGCAATGAGGTTGCCTTAACCTTGCTGAAGACCTCCCTGAAGTCATATTATTCCACCGGCACCCCTGACAGGTCAGGCAGAGGACTGGGACAGCGGGACAGCAGGGGAGCAGCTGCTTGTTGGAGACACACTTGATGACAAGATGACCCCCACCCCAGGATTGACCCCGTCGCCCAGTCGACATGAGGGTTATGGCGACGGAGCCACGGGAATCCCAGGATGAGAGGGACTCGGGGAGACTGCAGAATGTGAAACTGGATTGTCTCGTGGTGGTTACCGGACATAAGCATGCGGATGGGTGTGGTCTGGTGAGTCACTTTCCCCAGGAGATGACCATCGAGGGCATTGACAGGAACCGGGGCAGGCAGTGGTATCCCGTTGATGCCTAGTTGCTGGGCCAGGTCCTTATCGATGAGGCTGACATCGGAACCAGAGTCAATGAAGGTGGCAAGGGTTTGGGAACCCTCCGCCAGTAACAGCTGAACATGGCATAAGGATCGTTGTCGGAGGAATAGTTCAGAGGGACGACTCACCAGTACTTCCCCCTCTACTGGTGAGTCCGGCCTTTTGCTGGACACTGTGAGATGAAGTGACCTGCTTGACCACAGTAGAGGCAGAGTCTCCCCTGGCGACGGCGTTCCCGCTCCTTAGGAGTGAGACTGGTGCGGCCCACCTGCATGGGTTCGGCCTCTCTCCCCTGATGACGACTAGAGGTACCCAAAGTCTCTGGAGGAACATGTGGTCGGCCCAGCAGGCGCTGGTTTGCCTGTCCTTGCCGCCTCTCTTGGCGTCTTGCCTGCATGCGGCTATCTATCCGGGATGTAAGTTCAATAAGTCCATCCAGAGAAGAGGGAAGGTTGTGAGAGACCAACTCATCTTTAATGTAGTCCTCCAGACCCCGCAGATAAGCTAGCATAGCTAACCCTTGTGTCTGGTTCACCGTAGCCTGCTGGATGTCAGCTGTAATGGAGGCGAATCTTTCCTCGTGTTGCTGAAGTGCGTCTTCGATCCTCTTGAGCCGGGACTGCGGCAAAGAAGGGTGCGCTGGGTCCATTTCTGGCCAGATTGTACTGTAACGGGTGTAATTAGAACCCAAATGCAGCACACGCAGGAAACAGTCTCTCTGGGCACAGGGAAAGTCCAGGGGCTTAGGCTGGGAACACCAGTCCAGTAAGCAGGTAGGCAGGAGTTGAGGCAGACGTACCAGGAGAAAGCCACCAGTAGCTGGGCCGACACCAGCTGGCAGAATCCAGAGGGATCAGAAACTCGTGGTCGAAGACAGAAGGCAGGGTCGGTTACCGGGAGTACAGCAAACAGGTTAGTCCAAGGCAGGCAGAGTCGGCAGCAGGAGATCAGTCCGGAGAAGAGTGCTGGAAAGTCTTGCGTGAGCATAGAGAACAATCTGGCAGAGAGTGAGTGAGCTGGGAGAGCTTAAATCCTAGCTTGATTGGTGATGGGAAGCAGGTGAGTCAAGCAGGTGAGGGGAGTAGGTCTGATGAGGGGGGCGTGGCTGGCAGGTGAGTGGAGAGGGAATGGAAAATTACTGAGAGGCAGGTGAAAGGGGAGCAGACTGTGACAAGGTTGTAATGATTAAGATCCAGTCGGTCCTCCATCATCTGTTTCCAATGATCCTTTCTTCCATTTGATCTTTGATCTTCCACTGCACTGTCCTGTGTTATTTTCCTTAATGTCAGTTTTTTGTTGACAAAAAATGTAGCGACTAAAACAAAGCAGTCACTGAGAGGCTAAGTGTGGGGTGTTTGCTGATTGTCTGACACACTAACAAGATATTCGCTGAAAAAAAAAATCCTGTGGCACTCTGTGGTGCATCTAAGTGAGAGAAGTCTTTCACTGAAGGAGCTCCTCTGCTGGGCCAATGTGTCGTAGAGAGTATGTGAAACATTGTCCAATATACCCTGAAGACTGGACAGCATCCTCCTCTCTGCCACGGTCGACAGAGTGTCTAGCTCTTCTCAGCCCTTCAGCCCCAGCATGTGATAGTGGAGAAGATCGCAACAGACCCATAGAACATCCTCAGCATTGTCTGGCAGATGTTAAAGGACCTCAGCCTCCTTAGGAAGAAGAGTCAGCTTTGGCCCTTTTTGTAGACAGCCTCATTGTTTCTTGAACAGTCCAACTTATTATTCAAATACAACACCAGGTACTTACTCCTCTACAATGTCCACAGGGACCCCTTGAATGGAAACAGGGGTCAATGGTGTTTTCGCTCTCCTCAGATCCACTATTAGCTCCTTAATCTTTGTCACATTGAACTGCAGATGGTTCAGCTCAGTCCAAGTGACAAAGTTGCTTCTTTGTCCAAAGTTGTAGCAGTCCTGTATTCACTATCATCACCCTTTTCAATTCAATCAACTATTGCTGAGTCATCAGAATACTTCTGAAGGTGGCAGGATTCAATAGTAATAGGTATAATAGTTGAAATCCGAGGTGAAGAGGGTGAAGAGGAAGGGAGAGAGGACAGTCCTCTGTGGGGCCCCAGTGTTGCTGACCACCCCAACACACACAAGTTCTGTAGGCATACGTACTGTGGTCTGTTCATCAGGTAGTCAACAATCCAGAACACGATGGGGGCCTCCACCTGCATTGCAGTCATCTTCTCGCCAAGTAGAGCTTGTCCAGATGAGTGTAGACTCAAGTAGATGACGCCGTCCTCAACTGTAGTGGATCAGTGAAGGGCATGACCATAGGCCTTAGCTGCTCCAGGATGAGCCTCTCTAGGGTCTTCACGATGTGGGACGTCAGGGCCACCGGTTGTAGTCCGGGTCTGGGACACGGCATCTTTGGCACAGGAACTAGGCAGGACGTCTTCTTCATCTTTAGCCTCCCTGATTTTAAGTTTGAGTACCCCCCTGCACTCTCTCCACCTAATTACGGTTGCCATCTCTGAACGCCCTCTTCTTGTCATTAAGGATGGCCTTAATGTCCTTGATGATCCTGCCAAGAGGGGGGAGAGAAGTGGAGATGTATGCATCCTTAATATTAGCATACATCAGGTCCAGGGTCCTCTCCTCTCTGGTAGGACAGCTCACGTACTGTTTGAAAGTTTCCCAACATGATAATGAGGGCACTGGAGTGTTGAGTCTGTAGGATGGAGATGGTGGTTGGTGGTGGAATTTTCTATTCTTAGGTTACACAAGGTGACATGTGGGCCTTGAGGTCCTCTGCAGTATTAATTGTTTGGCTTTGATTGGGAACAGCACTGAACAACACTGTGGGGCCAGGGTCGAGGAAATCTGGTGCTGCCTGCTTAGACATAATAGATAGCTTGCTGTTGACGTTCCAATCTGTGTAGGTTAGGGTAGGTTAGGTTGTGGTGTTATCCTGGGGTTTAAAGTCTATCCACCAGCATGAGTTGGGCAGAATGTGAGACCGACTCAGGCACTTCTGATGCATCATGAGAGTGTCTCTAATTCTCATTTAAAGTGAGCAGCTTTAAGCAGCTTCGGGCTGCACTCGGCACAGAGAAACCCACCTGAGTTTTAAACTATTGAAAAGATGTTTTCAGCAGAGTTTAAACGTACTCCTTTGTTTAAATCAAGATCAGGGATCATCTGCTCTGTGTCCTGTGGGAAACATTTTTAAATGTGTATACACTGGGGGCGAAAAATAACTTTTCGTCCTTTCACCTCAGACCAGCATTGCTGTAGTTAGAAAGGTGTGGAGACCTTTGATGCTGCTGTATTGGGGATTGAAATCTGTTTGTCTCTATGTGTAATGTATTCATACGCAAGCGAGCATAGGTAACAATCCACAACAGTAGACAAATGTGAATTTAAAACCAAACAAAGTGACAGAACTAAAGTTAAATAAAGTAAAAAAATCTTTCTGTAAAAAATCAAAACAACCAGTGTGAAATTAGATGGTCAACCTGTCATTGATAAGCAGTACGCTAAAACAAACACACACACATCTGACCAGGCATCACAACAATGTTTTCTCCCCAAATGCTGTAAATGGCTGTGATAAATGTTGGAAATCCATCCTGGGATTCCAGATGCATCCAAGAGTGTATGCAAGTGTGGTTGACTGTGGCCTGTAAAAAGATGTGGTATGAGAGTGAGAGACAAAAGCAGCGAGTTTAAATCCAGTGACTTAAAAAAGGTAATTGATCTGATTGATTGATGAAGTGCAAATGTGTCAATGCCTGTCATGCCTGTACTAGAAGCTAAGTTATAAACTAGAGCTTTAAAAATGACATCAAATTAGTGTTGAGATAAGTGTTGAAATCAACTCTGGCAGTGTAAATTTGATTTGGAGAAATGTGCAAAAAAACCCAAAAAACACGATGTATGAAGAATTCCAGAAAAACACCTAATCCAGTTCATTTGTAGAACTAAGTGGATCTTCTGTTAATATGAGTTTGTTTTCCATGAGCAGCTGAGGGTGGGCAATGGCCCCACCCAAAACTTTGATCTTTTGGTTAAATGTTGAAGTAAAAATGCAATAACCAAATGCGTACAAAACGTACTGACTTCTCAAAAGTAGTTTGCTGCATCGAGGAAGCAAAACGTCTACGCCTGAATTCATACCATGATTTACACAAAAGTGGGATATCAATGCTGGAAAAGAACAAGATGAACATGAATTTTCACTGTGGAGTTTCTGTAGAATCTAAAACCAAATGTGGCAGCTTCTTATAAACTGTCAGTCACTGACTGACACCCAGAAACAAAGGTAGACCAAAATGTGGTAATTGTCAATAGGAACTGTCGTCGCCGGAACAGACCCAATAACCACAGTTACAGTCAGCTAGTTAATGATTTACTGCTGCTTTGCTGTGTCTCTCTATCTCTATCACAGGTTCCACTGCTACTGTAATCATTCTACCATTTATTGTAATTCATTGTAATTGTACAATATGTTTGTGTTGATTGTTCTGTACATGTGACATCCATTGCACGTCTGTCCGTCCTGGGAGAGGGATCCCTCCTCTGTGGCTCTTCCTGAGCTTTCTTCCACATTTTTTCCCTGTTAAAGGGTTTTTTGTGGGCAAGTTTTTCCTCACTGGAACCGAGGGTCTAAGGACAGAGGGTGTCACTCCCTGTACAGATTGTAAAGCCCGCTGAGGCTAAATGTGTTTTGTGACTCTGAGCTATCCAAATAAAATTTGATTTTGAACTTGATTATCACATTTCAAGATATATGTTGGGACAATTCACCATTACTTTACAAGTAATTGATTCAATAAAGGCCAGACATTCCCATGACCACATTTAATTCTAAACAAGAACAAACAATTTCCATCCTGTTGAGAAAATTCCATAGAAGCTGTGGACTCACCTGTGGATTGATTTTGATAGTAGCAATGTCTGACTTTTTGTCAATGTCTTTGATACTGGCTTCATATACATCACCATTATGCATCTGGACCTACAGGAAGAAGATGAAAGAGTGAGATTTCAAGAAATTTAAATCAAACAAAACAGCTAAAATCTAAATAAAAGCTAATTTATCAATTCTATTTATATAAAGTCAGCTTTATATTAGGTACAGTATACAATATTCATTTATCTAATTTACAGCTAAATTCCAACAGATGTGACATATTCCGTTGGGGATAATCGCAGTTGTTCAATGTTTAAAACCCCATCAGAAGTGTCTTCCCACATTCCAGAGGTCTCTGCCACTTAGTTCTATTTTTGATAGATGCCACGAGCAGCCTCCATCAATCTGCACAGGGAAGAATAAGCTTCCCTTTGTGTGCTCTCACACACAAACAGCATACAGAATCTGGTTGATTTTCAAAATAAAACACTCTTGCAAACTTCCTATCATAAAAACAAAAAAGGAAGAAAAACAATTTAACTAGAATCACATAAATCAGGCAAAAATGCTGATAATGGACATCTCAAGTTTTATGGTTTTATTAAGAACAACAATGGAACACCAAAATGTGTAATGTGGACAGGAAACAGGTCAGAAGTATTTCAGTTGTCATCTAGGAGTACAAATGGCAGTAAACATTTTTTTTAATCTGCATGTGGATCATAAGAGGGTTTCTCTCCTGTAAGGGGTCCCTGGCTCCAAAAAGTTTGAGAACCCCTGTTCTAAAGAACCCAATTCAGTTGTTTTTGAGCTAACGGTGTGTCTTTTTTAAATTTTATTTCCGTTATTAGATGGTAGGAGCTCTAGATAGACAGGAAAGTGGGGGCAGAGAAGGAGGGGATGACATGCAGCAAAGGACTTACTGTATTTACAGTCTTAACTATTGAAACAAATTCAATAACCTTGAGGACGAAGTAAGGGGACTAAGAATGAAATATGTTAAATTAACTTGATATGAGATGAGAAAGCTCTGAGTATTTAAATTGCAACATAAATGATCACTGTGGAGAATCAGTTTTTATGTACCTTGAGGTGCTGTTGACCAGAAACTGGTGTGGTGCTGGAGACTACATGTGCATTGGTAACAATCAGCCCATTCTCTGACATCACAAATCCCGATCCACTAGACAGAGGGATATTCCGACCAAAGAGAGGATGCCTGTGGTGTGAATAAAAATATATATGATATGTGAAAGATGACAACACTTTAATAACCTATAGTATCCAAAGGATATATTAAATTAAAAACCAATTTACTAAACCTAAAATTGATGTTGTTTTTAATGGATTCAAAAAGTCCAAAGTGACCCTTACAAACATAAACATACAGTCAGTACCTAAGGAACAGTTCAATGTGGACCACAGCAGGAGCGATTTTCTCCACCACGTCAGCTATGAAGTTGAACTTGTAACGTGGACTAGCAGGATGTGAAGGACCTGTACTGACAAGAAAAAATATGCAGTCAGCACTTAATAATCCAATTCAAGCAACATACACCAGAGCATGTTGAAATCTAACTGTGAAGTTAAAAAGGCATTGATTTTTCTCAGTGTCATAATTTGAAAGGATGGATTTAAAACAAGACATAACATTTGATGTAAGTCAAAACAAAATCCTAATTTCCTCATACACTAGATTAGGTATGACAATATGAATAACAACAAATTTCAAAAATAATATTTCAGTTTTATAGACACTCCATTACAGGAAATTTGTTCTGCTAAAATGGTTATGATTGTGGGTATGAAGTGGGTATGATCTGCTAATATGATGCTCTCCCAGCATCCCCCTCATCTGTGCCGCTACCATTCTTGTTTCAGTCTGTGATGGTTTTCATGCCATCCCAGAACTCACTCATGTTGTTCTGCTGCAGCTTCTGTTCCACCTTCCTTCTGTACTCCTCCTTTACCTTTCCCAGATAGACCAGTTCCCCCTGTGTGGGCTTCAGCTTGTCCATGCCACCGTCATAAAATGCCCCTTTCTTCCTGTTAAGGATGTCCTTGACATTACTGATGATCCAGGGCTTGTTGTTGGGGAAGCAGCTTACAGTTTTCTTTTTCTTTCTTTCTTTTTTTTTTTAATGCAGTGAACACATTGAAATATGAAGCGTGTCTATAAGGACACTGCAAATCAGTCCCCTCTGTTTCACTAGCCAAACATTAAAAAATCATATGTACCACCTGCACTGTTCAACCAGCAATAGTAAGTTACACATCATTTCTACAGCTGCACCGCACACTGCTGAGCCAAGTCAGCCGTTGCGAAAAATGTGGTTTATTATTTTAGATTGAAAAGAATTTCACAAACGTACTAGTCTTTACAAATTCTTTACAAATTTTGTATTACATATCCTTTAAAACATAATTTAAATATTTGTAAAAAGGAAAAACCTACTTAATTAATAATTCATTGTTGTTGGATTAAATTGTTGATCGAAGAAGTGTTTATTATTTTGTTGTCATTACTGTATTGTTTGGGTCTAAATTGGTAGACTGCTAAAGTGAATGTTAGCTGTTGCACTGGTATCACATTATTTATGCTGTCATTGTCATGTCAACACCCACTGTACACTACCTGCCCTCCAGCAAACAACAGCTGTAAGAGACTAGCTGGTAATGAAAGTACATCTAAATGCTAAATGTTCAACGGACTGTACTTATATAACACCTTTCTAGTCTTCTGACCATTCAAAGCTCTTTTACATTACATATCTCATTCACACACGTTCATACACTGATGGCATTGGCTGCCATGCAAGGTGCCAGCTGCTCATCAGTTTGAGGAGCTAACCATTCATACACAAGAACACAAGAACAATCTGCCATATGTCAGAACCACCAGAGACATCCTAACTGAAAGAACCAATGATCGGAGCTACAACAATATAATCCAAGCTGTAATAAACCATAATTTGCCTTGTCTTTATTGTGAATACAACTTTGGCCTTTTTTTTTCTCCAGGCCATCTGTGTCGTCTGACCAATATCCACTCTGTGGATGTTCACCTGTGTAGCTGTAGTCACTTCCTCCAGAAGTCAACCACAATTGCACAAAATCACACCAGTCGACAAAGTCTGTAATAACCCTTTATAGAACTCCTGGAGGTGACAGTGGTCAGTGTTGTGTCTGAAGTCGGATACTTTATGTCTGGTTGATGACTGGTTACTCTCGTTTAGCTTTGCTTTTTTCTCTAATCTTTACTCTTCCGATATTTTAACTATCAGGAAGCAGTTTGTGGAAATATCCACTCACTGTCTGATGTTCTTAAATCATCCATCATGCCTCTGTTCTGTCCTTATAACAACAGCAAAAGTTACTCTGAAATTCCACTTAAATTAGCTCCAGTCACTTCCACACAAATATAGGCTAACTAAACTGTTATTGTAAGTGAACTTTGTGAATTTAGCAAGCGAGTCCAGCTTCAAGTGCACCACTGCCTTCCTCTGCAATGATGCAGAGAATGATGCATCTACTGTTACACAGCTGACAGGCTCTGATACAGATAAATCTTTAATAAACTGAGTTTGATCAATGCATCAGCTGTACCTATTTATCAACTCTGTATATGCAGTTCTATATATACATACCAATATTCAAATTACTATCAATTGTAATATATAGTATAATATACTATTAATATTAACAAAAGGAAGGAGGGTGACTACTTGCTTAAGATCTTAAGGTAAAGTACCTGGTCCTGACAAGTGTTTCCAAATCAAGCCACCGTTGCGTAAATCGTACCTATGCTCATCTCACACGGTCCTTTCTGGATCTGGTTGATGCCTGGCAGTCCCTGCTGCAGGGCCTTCCTGCTAGTCGCCTTCAGCCGGCACACGTTACCGTATGTTATCCCGTCGCTGCCACACACCTCGTGGCTAAACTTGCACTGACAGACGCTCTTGGAGAGCCGCTTGCCCGCCGCGTGTTTGCACTCTAGTCCGTCGCCGCATGGCAGGTTGTCCTTACGCCCGCATGGCTCTCCCTCTGCCTGCGCGCACACCAGGCAGCAGTTGCAGCGGTCTGGCATGTAGCCGCTGGGGCAGCTGGGGCTCGGACACGTACTCACATCGCAACGCGTTGGACACTTGGCTTTCGGATCTGCGATGGCAGACACCTTGAGGTAAAACAGTATTGCTGTGTAAAGTAGGATTTTCATTATTGATTAATTTTAATCGGTAAAAAAAAAAAACTGAGAGGTTAAGGTTTACGCGCAGATCATATTCCCTGGCTTCTCATCACTTTCGGGGGAGTTCAGAAATAGAAATCCACATACACGAAAGACAGAACGATTAATGTCCCACTTAACACAAAAAATACAACATGAGAATAAAACGATCCTGATTCTGAACTCGGACAGCTTGAAACGATCTCGTAGACGCGCGTAATTGTACGTCCAGAAGAAGTATATCCAGTGGAACCAGACTTATTGTGACGTTTTTCGTCGTTTCCTTAAATTCCGAGTAAACTATCCTTCAGTTGGAGGGGTTGGTGCCTCCTAGAGGTGAGCTTGGCCGGATGAAGGAGATGTGAAAAGCAGCAGGCGGAGTTAAAGATACTGGCAGTGTTCAGTCAGAATTTAAAGACTTTAAAGTTATATTCTCCCTTCCCTAACGGTCATAGGAGATGCTGTAGCCAAGATTTTAGAAATACTGGAGTCAGGAAAGTCCCCTGTCTTAGAACCCCACTATATACCAATATATATAATATAATATAATATATAATATAATATAATATAATATAATATACTTTTAACCTTTATAACTTTAGATTATATTTTATTTGGAGAACTTTAAATTGATACACTGAGCAATTTTTAATTAAGAAAGTAAACTCAAACTCAACCCTGCTTCTAGTTCCTTATTTTCACTGATATTTTATTTACCTTTTTTTTTTTACGTTTAGTCTAATTATTCTGGAATCAGCCTTTGAGATACCCACTGTATGTATGTTTCTAATTGTAAAGCTGCATTGCTAAATTCTCAGAAGAAAATAAGGGCATAATCTCAATATCTGTACAATATCAGTTTGTGTCAAGAATATGAATTAAACAAAGAAGTTCAATAGTTAATCAGTGAGCTTAAGAGGTGCTGCTTCCAGTAAATGGTGAATGGACTGTACTTATGTAATACCTTTATATCATCTTCATTCAGCTGACCTCCCAAAGCACTTTTACAGTACATATCTCATTCACCCATTCACACACATTCATACAATGATGGTGCAAGGTGCCAAGTGCTCATCAGTTTAGGTTTCTAACCATTCATACACATTCACACACCCATGGGGTGAGATTTGGGGTTCAGTATCGACATGCAGACTGGAGATGATGAGATTGATATTCATCTGTACTTCATAATATTTCCAAAATGTTGAACTATTCCTTAATCTAAAGACATGCAACCACTGTTTATCCCCAAAACAAAATTATATTTTATATAGTCAAATAAGCTCCCATTGGCCAGCTAAAGAGAGATGTTCCTTGCTCATTGTCACTTTGAAAATGATTCAAACTGAAAGAATAAAAAGATGACTGCAGTAAAGCACCGCTGATCTTCTGCGTCTGCTTACATTACATTTACATTTAGCCATTTAGCACGTTTTTATCCAAAGTGACTTACAGAGAAGGGAACAAGGTAACGTACAGTGCGAGAGAGTGTCTTAAAGGTGGTAGCTTTCCCATGTCCAGTTGTAGGAACTGCTAGGAGAGAAAGTCCTCTCTGAAGAGCTGGAGGTCTTCAGGAGGTTTTTAAAGGTAGAGAGGGACGCCTCTGCTTCCTAAATCTAGTACTCTCTCAGTACTAGATTTCTTTTAGACGCAAGCAGAAACAATAATATAATCAAAATAAAATAACAGTTGTATTAAGTAAAAAGTAACCAAGTTTCTTTGTTGATGATCCTCTAGTTAAATAACTGTGATGTTAATGTTTGTGTGGAGGCTAGACCTATATAAATGAAAAAATGAATGAAATATACATATCTATCTGTGATAGGCCAATATATAACATTAATGCAATCATTCAATCAAAATAAAAACCAGCAATCAGCAAATTCATGTACTTTAAACTTAACTACCACAAAAATAAATTCAATCTTATTATTATTATATAAATTCTTATTTCTTACCCAGAAGTGAGTAATCTTAGATCATTACTCAAGTAAGAGTATTGTTACTTCAGAATAATATTACTCAAGTAAAAGTAAAACGAATTTGGCGACAAAACAACTCTTAAGAGTATCCAAAAAGTTACTCAAGTTAATGTAATGGAGTAATTGTAACTAGTTACTACCACCTCAACCATAACTAGCTAGCTTAGCTAACTTGGCATCTATATGTCATCTTTGAGCTAAACATTATCTACATTCAACAGCATGTTGACATGTCCCCTGCTTACCCCACGTCTGCTAGGCCCATGCCAGAGACAGAAGTAATTAATGTAGCTATTGCAGTGACTGATAGACCTGTGGTGTATTCAGACTCCAGTGAGCTACATATGTTTGCTGTTTTCCCCTTTCTTTCCAAAATATGGAGTCAGACTGAGGATATGAGGACATGCTTCCATTACTGTCCTCTTGTAAGGGCAATTTTAAGGTGACCAGACATGTAGTCACACTTCACTTATTCCTTTACTTCACTTAGGTGCTGTTGGTGGTGTAGTGTAAGAGGTGGAGGTAAAATCCATTCCAATTTTTCTTTTACTCAGATTTTTTTTTAACTTAACTTGAAGATAAGCAGTAAGATGATGGATGGATGGATGGAATTTTCTTACTTTAATCTTACAACCTCAATATTGAGAATTATTGTGTTTTTATTGTGTGAAGCTAATATAAGTCCTCAATGTCAACATCAAGGACTACAAATATGGGGCGGTATGCCAGAGAGAGAAGCACCTCCTCATCTCAGGTTACATTGTGGGTAATGTAGCTGCCAAATTTTGACAAGGAAGAAGAATGCGGGGTATTATAAAAAAGATACACTACTCATTGCATAACATGCTGTTTTCTGATTAAAAATCAGTTTTTTAAGTTTGTATTTAAGCAGTCCTGCTCATCATGCTGTTCACATTTTGACATCATTACACCAAGATGACACCTAACAATCCATCAACAGTACCTGGCCAGTGTGAGGCTTCAAACAGGAAGAACTGAGTTTTCCGTGAGGCTGTTGCTTTAGACAAATAGAAAAATATTTTTTCATGTTGTTAACTGGGTTAGTTTTCATGTTTTTGGGGAGCAGGCAGGTTTAGAACCCTTTATTCATGAATAATGGCTGAAAATGCAGTGAGAGGGAAATGGGTGGCTGCTTTTGGACTAAGGAGTGATTAAACCATAGTTAAACCATAGAGGGAACTGAGTGTTCCCTCTAAGTTCTAATGGATGCTCAAGGATACATGACAAATTACTGAGACATTTTTTATACACACCACTGTTGTAAACCTTTGTTTCAATAAATAGTTTGAGAAAAATAAATTACAGTACCATTGCATTCTTCTACTTAAATGTCCTACTTTCATGATATAATATCACTGTAGCATGAGCCTTTCCATAAATTTCACCTGAAATTTTCCAATTGAAGGCATTTCTTACAACCCCAATTCCAAAAAAGTTGGGACGCTTTGTAAAATAAAAACAGAATGTAATGATTTGAAAATCTCACACCATATTTTTTTAGTTCCATGGTTTTCAGTTTTACCATTTCATGGTTTTCCATGAAATGGTAAACAAGCATGCGTGTTAAGGAAGATGTAAATGTGTTCATCAATATCCCCTGCACAAAACCAAAAATGCACTTTGAGATTTGTTTCAAATGCAAAGTGCAATAGAAATAAAACATATTATTATTATTATTATTATAACCTGTCAAATAGAACTGTTTTCCCATGGCCAGCGATTGCAGAAACCAGCCAAGACCCTGCAAGTATCTCAGGTAACTGTTGGCAATCTCCTGCCAACTCTGACCATGGTTTGTCAAGCACAAACCATCCGATCTACTTGACCACATCTAATGGCTCCTATGATGTCAGGACGATCCGAGAAGCTCTCTCTGAAAGATAAAGACACTACCTGCTCTTTTGTCATGCCTTCACTGGTTGTGATGCAATTATTCCATGAAGCTATTGCTTTAACAAATAGAAAAAATAATTTTTCATGTTGTTAACTGGGTTATTTTTAATGTTTTTGGAGAGGTGGGCGGGTTTAGAACCCTTTTTTCATGAATAATGGCTGAAAATGCAGTGAGAGGGAAAAATGAGGGTGGCTGTTTTGCACTAAGGAGTGGTTTTGGTGAAAAACGAATGCTTGCAATCAACTTTAGAATCATGAAAACAACATAGTTTGACCCTCACAAGTTGATTTTTCAAAAATGGGTTACAAGTAACCCAACTTTGAGCAATTTGTTAGGAGGTTTCCCACGGGAGTTGAATTTCAACATTTTAAGACATGATATTACACACCTTCCTAAACACAAATGTGAAGAAATTTCTTGATAAGGATTTAGTTCCCAGATTTTCATATGTTAAAGAAAGTATGTTAAAGACAATAAGTCATATGTAAACACAATCCAATGCCTTCATCTTCTCTGGGTCAAAGCTCATTTAAAATGGTCTGAGGAAAAATGGAAAACTGCTCTGAGGTCAGATCAATCAACATTTTTTATTGTTATTCATTATTTTAAAAGTCCTCATGGGCCCATAAAGAATTTCTCAGTAGACATTTTTTGCATAAAAGACAGGACACCTCTAACTGCAAACAAGAAGCGTTAGTATGTAGTATGTATTAGGACTATTTGAAAATTTACATCATGAAGGTGGCCAGCACAAACAAATAAGGCCAGACTCTAATGGAGGTTGGTGAAAAAATTAGGGTCATGCCATACGAATTACTGTGCCTTTGCCTTTTTTAGATAAACTTACCATTTTAAGCTCTGTCAATGTAACTTAACATTCACTGCAAATCTTTAACATTAAAAGCCTATGATGCAAGTGATGGCTAGAATGCTTTCATTTTGAAACATATGTGTTTGAAGTGTTTAGTAACTCTAACAATAGTGTAAAGTGTTCATAAAAATGGAACTGGAGATAATTAGTTAATGAAACATACCTAAAAGTATTTTTGTTAAAGAAATACTTAAAGACATAGCTGCTTTCTTTGTCGAATTGAATTTATGCATGTTGTACGTCACACACAGCATACATCTTATTGGTTGTACTTTGAAAGGTTAACAGCATCCAAGGTCAAAGTTGAAATAGCTTGAACTTTGAGTGCACACCTGGCCAAAGATGAAGCATTTTTACTGCTGATCATATGTGCATACTTTACCATACCAAAGCCAAAATCCCTTTCAGCAAAAATCCAGAGTTTTCAGGATTAAGTTAAATCTAACAGAGGATGATTGTGTTAACTTTTATTATATAACTTTTCAAAGTTACATAGTCTCTCTTTAGGATGGTTTGGATAACAAGGCTTATACGTATACTATGTGGTTATTACTACATTCTGTCAGTTACTGAGTTACTGTGTCCCCATATAAATTAAACTGGTGTTTTTATAGTTGCTAGGAACAATGTTCAAAATGACAAAATCAAGACTCAGGTTATAAAAGCAGAATTTTCCTTGGTTCAGAATGACCTCACTTAGCAAAAATGTTGTTTCTCTCATGCTCCTTAATCTGCTTCTCAGTCATACTGTAAAAACCATCCCACCCAACAAACACACGTGCACTCTCACACACAGATGTGAGACTGTTTTTAATTATTGCTTTCCTCTGACAGACTTATGGCTACAGATGGGAAACTGGCTGTGGACTGCTCATATCTATGGATCAACGACAGCACAGGTTTGTTTGGACAGATAAAAGGGGTGTCGACAGAGACATATTTATTTCACCCAGCCGTGGGTGTGTTTGTTTGAAATAGTCTGTCACTTGAAAAACACAGGGCTTTTTGTTCAGCAGGCATATGGACAATAAAGGCAATGGACAAACACAGACAGCACTAATATTTTCCAACTGTTTTTCCTGTGTCTGGTAAAGTGGCACACATATGAGTGAACAACAATAGTAACATACCTACACATCAACTCATGAAGTGCAGAGAACCAAACCTTTAAAAAATAAAATAAAATATAAAAAAATATATATAGGTAAGCCTGATGGTAGAAACTGTTCTGTACTGTCTATTGGTAGTGTAGTGACAGTAACAAGGAGCACAGTCTGTGAGCTAGTTTAAACAGTTTAAAGTTAACAGTGAAGTACCAGTGAACTGTAAAAGAATGAACAGATTAAATGGAAATCACGGTCATAGGAAGCAGCATGGGTATGCAAGGCTTTTGTCTGTTTTTACTTATGAATATACTGTGATACAAGGACTATTTTCTTTTTTTTTGTTTTTTGGTACACTTAGCAAGTTTCTTCCCAAAATGTCTTTCCTATTGTTCAGTGTTCTTAGACTGGGAGGCACTGCTATATTGTTGATTCAGAGAGATATTAATCCTCCTCACGTTCAACTCAGCGGCAAATCCTCTTGCCTTCTGGTAAAAGAAGAGAGAGAGTTCCCGGTCTATTAGGAAGTTGTGGTAGATGGTGGCGAGGCGGGTGCACAGCTGCAGCTGAGACTTCTTGTTGCCCAGATCCATGGCTGCAGCTAGAGCCAGGTGGTAGTAGCCTGCGGCGTCAAATGGGTCCTGCAGAGGTAACATTATATTTCATACAAATACAGGGCAAGCATCACCTGTATATCAAATCAAATCAAATTTTATTTGTATAGCCCAAAGTCACAAAACACAACACCTCAGAGGGCTTTACAACCTGTACAGGGAGTGAGACCCTCTGTCCTTAGACCCTCGGTTCGAGTGAGCCTGTATAGTCGCCAACACTGTATTATAGGTTAATACCAATGCCAAGTGAGGCTTGTTTTAAGATCATTCAAATGATCTGGCACTTAACTAGGGTCATAGCCCTCAGAAAGTACAAGTTTATGGGAAACCTCTAGGGGAAAGCAACAATGTTGTCACTACCCATGGTGACTAAAGATGATGAAGTTGTCTATGGATGTCAAATTAGTTAGTTAGGATAAAACACTATTCTATATTAGTTAGTAGAAAACTCTATTCACATGATTTCAGTGATTCAAAAACACTATCCTGTGTATATTATTTATGCCTTACCTTCAGGTCATAGAATATGATGTCCCCCAGTGTCTGGTACACCCTGACATAGTACACTGTTTCCTCATCAAACAGAAGAGGTGTTGGACACAGTGTCAGTGTCTTCAAGTAATAGTGTTCGGCAAGTTCATATTGGTCCAGGCAGCGGTACAAAGAAGCCAGACGGTGGTAAGCCACTCGCTCATTCAGATGCTCACCTGTATGTACAAATAAACAAAAAGGTTGGCACAGCTGTAGCACATGAGTTACAGGATATCTATAAGTTTGGTACATTCATATATATAATCGCTGCAAAGTTGTGTATGTCTTTGTAGTACTGATTAGTTTAACAGTAAACTGCACTAACTGTTCGTTAGATTAAAAAAAAAAATTAAAAAAAACATTGTATTGGAGGTTTTCGATACCAAGAGTGATGCTGATGTCCAGTGCAGTCTGAGCAAACTCCACAGCTTCCCCATACAACTTGAGACTGAGCATTAGTTCAGTCAACTTATTACACAACCTCAGTCTGGAACGAATGCTGTTGCTCTTCCCTGCAATAGGCAGAGCACGGTCCTACATGGTGGAATACATAGAGTTGCACAGGTTATTAAATAGGGATAAAGAATGAGGGCCTAAGGTGGTTTACTGACTAAAACATCAAGGAGGCAGAAAAACTAATAGATAATTTATCTCTAAATAATACATATTTTAAAGCTACAACACACTTAATTAGACTTATATTAAGGGTGCCCCATAATGAGGAGTAACCAGAGATATTTTTTAAATATGTACCCTGTAGAAGATGATAGCCTTGTCTCGTTCCTGACAGCTGTTGAAGAAAATGTCTCCTGCAGCTTCTAGAAGATTCAGGATGAAGCTGGTGTCTCCTGTACTCAGAGCGACATCCTGAGCTACCTGACAATGGCAGAAATAGCAAAAATACAAGCTTTCAATCTAAGCATTGCATTTAGAGTTTAAACTTTAGTCAAAGGCGGCGCAAAACTGAAGGTCCTCTTTTCATCTTCTGATAAAATTTATTGCTCTTTTTTTTTTTTTTTTTTTTTACATCAGTGCTCTTGTACAATTCTCAAAAAACTCAAAAAAACACCTGAATATTAAAAAAAAGCTGTGGCAGTATGTTGGAAGAGTTTTACTGAACTAAAATTTCATTTAAAATATAGACTGTTATTAAAATAAAGTTAATTAATATTAAAAATGAATTTTAATCCAACAAAAATGCAGAATGTAAAGTTTTTTAGTACATTTTTCATAAACATAATACAGAACTTTCTCATTTCCCAAGAACACAATATAGCTAAGGTGATGTGAATTTCATGTCATAATCATGTCAAAATATCAAAATTGAATTTAATATTTTAACAATTTAACAAAAAAAAAGAATAATAATAATATGTCATTAAGCTTGCTGGTTCTGAATTATGCAGTGTATGTGCTGTGAAAATATATACATTATTACATTATTAATTATTATGGAATTTATTAGGACAATAGGTAAAGTTTGAGTTTGAATTAAACATGGAACAGGAGAATTAAAAATAAAAGCTATTCAGTTCAGTTTTGTAGATTATGCTGCAACTAATAAAGACAAGATGTGATGTCTACACAGCTGCTTTCAGACCTGAACATAAAGGTCCACCAGTTCAGTCTGGTTAAGCAGGTGGTAGATCTTCCCAGCCTGCAGCCAGCCATATGCCTCCTTCTGTCTGCAGCCCAGGTCAATGAAAATACCCAAACTGCTCTTGGTGTAGTTCAGAGCTGTCTGGTATGCCCTGAAAACATTTGAAACCCCCAAACTCCCATTAACAAGTAACACCAATAAACACACAATAAACTTTCATTTTCAAAGTGAAAATTTAAAAAAGAAATGCAATTTTTCAGTTTCATTTGTTTAAAATTATTGCCCCAATGGAGAAGATGCTGTATACAAAACTTTAATGCTTACACTAGCTATGTAACCTATAAAATCAAATAACATTGCATGCTGTTATTTACTCCTGCTCCACACGCTATCGTGTGGCATTGACGTCGCATTAACACACACCTCTCTGTGCCTAGACTGAGGTAGAGCTGGCTGAGGGCTTCTAGTGCCTCTCCTTCCTGGCCTCTGTCTCCGATGCATTTAAGTAGCTGGACCTGGTGCTGGCTGTAAATGATACACCGGGCTTGGTCTTGACTCTCACACCCATACAGATGGCACAGGTGTCTGGTTGCAGTAAGCTGGCCTAGCAATGGGTGACACTCCAATTCAGTTCATTGAAAGAAACAAAAGTAAAAGAACAACCATTAAAACAATCCAAGACAAAACAAAAAAAGTGTATGACTAGTACTTACAGTCTAACAAATTGGCATTCATAGCCAGTAGCAAAGCCCATTCATAGCATCCTTTCCCATAATCCAGCTGGTTCTGCTTAATATAGTGGTGTCCCAACTCTAGCAGCACTGTGATGAAGTTAGCTTTATGACCTTCTTCATCCATCTCAGTGAAAAGCTGCACAGCCTCAGTGAGGTGTCTCTGTGCTAACCCTTTAGCTCCAGCCTTCAGACATAACAGCCCTTCATTAGGACGAAGAAGCACAAAGTCATCTTACAGAACTGAAGACCAGTGGAAGTTTAAGGATAATATACTATCTTACCTTGGTTGGCCTGAGCTACAGCCCAATTTGGCATGTCGTCGTACTCTTGGCAGATGTCAACAGCAGCCTGGTAGCTCTCTGCTGCCCTCCGGAAGTCACCCATGCATCGAAGTGCCACACCACGCATATTGTGGACAACACCTTTGTGTTGAATTAGAAAAAAAAAAAAAGCTTAGTTATATGAATACGCCTGATGGTAAATATTTACCCTCTCAACTCACACAAGTGTATATGTACACTTATATAAATTTTGTGGCATCTAGTAGCGTAGCTGTGGATTAAAACTTCACCTCCTGTTCACATATGAAGGAGAAACTGCATTGGCTGCAAAATTGTGAAACGTCTTAATTAGAGCCAGTGCTTGGATGGGATGCAAAAAATTATACTTTCGGACTTTACTCTATGAGGTTCCTTAATTATTGGAAAATATTTATTTACTTCTGACTTACTATATCTTTTAACACATCAAGACATAGAAACCCACACACCTTCCTGGGGGGTAGTGCAGTGTTCTGGCATGGAAGCTAGGATCAAATCCAGGATATCCAAGGCAACATCTGGCTGACTGTTGTCAATGTGAAGCCATGCCAGCCAAATAAGGGCACTGTTTTGTTCTGGGACAGAAATTAGGAGTTGCTGGTGAGGTTGATTTTTGTTGATCAGAGTATGCATATGGCAAATAGCAAGTCCAACCATTCTGTGCTTGCAAAAAAGTTGGCAGAGACAAAGAGTAAGCTGATGGCTCAGGGTACGGTATTGGCTGTGTTCTCCTTGGACTTTGGTTAAAAAGAGGGCTTGGTGTAAATATGGAGCCACTTGAGGTGGGATGGAGAATTGTTCTGTAATCCCATACAGTCTCTTGACACCGTCCAAAACTAAAGCCATGCTGCTAAGGCAGTCAGACAGTGTAGTAGAGGGTTGCAGAGAAGCTTTCCTGGCTGAACTGATACTGAGGTGGGGAAGTTGCAGTTCACTGTAGAGCCCACCCAAGATCAGGTATCCATGACCTGGTGAGATGGTCCATGTTCTTTGAGCTTCTGCGCAAAGAACAAGCAGTCTCTCAAGATAAGGGACAGCTTGAACCCCCTCAGCATGGGTCAAGTGGTACTTTGCCATTAGGTGACAAGCCTGGGCCTCTGCCATTTTGTTGTGAGAGAGAATAGCTTTCTTAAGGATGTATTTAAGAGCAGAGTTATCCTTTAAGCTGTCAATGCATTCTGGGAGTCCTAATAGCAAGGCAACAAATCGCTCTGTCATAGCAAAGAAATTCTCAGTATTCTTCTGTAAAAGATATATGCAAGCCAGGTTGGAGTAGATGCTGGCCAACAGCCTGAGGTCTGTGAAACATTCTTGTGGCACACTGAGGGCTTCCTCGAAGTAAACCCGTGCCTGGCTGAATTTTGACCTCCCAGCACAGAGCTTACCCAACAGGAAGCACAATCGAACCTGTGACCAGTGGAGTCGCTTCTTCCTGGCTGTTTCCCTAGCAGCACCCAGGAAGGCAATCAGCTCACCCTCATCAGCGTGACCAGTGAAGGTGGAGGAGGCAAGGACTTCAGAACTCAGTCCATACAGTACACCAAACTCTTCTTTGTAGCTTTGTCCCTCCAAAAAACCAAAGAGGGGAATGAAGTTCTCAGTGTTGCTGTTTCCTTCTACAACTGGATAAACTGTGAAACAGGGAGGGCTTGGGTTTTTGGCTTCTGTAGCCAGTCCTGAGTCCTGTGTCACATCCATGGTCACAACAGAATCTAAATGTGGGTCTTTTCTTTGATCAAGAATCCTCTGAATGCCAGACTTCAGGTCAGACTGCTGAATATCAACTTTTTTTGAGGAGCTGACTGAAAAAGAATGATGGAAAGAAAAAATTCTGTTCAAATACAAAAGAGCCAAGATACATTAAACAAACATACACATTGAAGTAACATCTAGGGGGCAATACTTACATGATGTCTCTTCATAACTGATTGTATCTGAGATTAAACAAAAAAAACAGATTGATGAAATTATTTAAAAGGGTTAGGGCATTAACTGAGAAGTGCACTGAAGCTTCTTTTGTGCTGTACCGTAAATCATTAAAATTAATGAGGGAAATGCTTTTTTAAATTAAGGCACATCTGAACACTGTTAATTGTACTGTTCTTACAAGAAAAACAAAAGCATTAGGTATGTATTTAGTCAAAAAAGACATCTAGTGAATTTTCTATTTTTGTGCCAGCAAAATGCAGAAGTAGTGTAATGTTACAAGAAAGCAATACCTCATATGGAACAGATGAGGTCTTTTCAATCATGACATGAAGGTTCCCTAACACTGACCATTGTGGCTGTGTGTGAAATTTGATAAAGATTCCATTATGTCATATGAAGGTTTCTAATTATATGTGATCCACTGAAAGTTTCTATTTATCCAATTTAATATCTTAATCTATCTTTAATCTATCTATTGGATGGATTGCCATAAGAATTCATGACAAGACGTTCATGGTCCCCACAGGATGAATCCCACTGACTATGGTGATCCCTTCACGTAACAGCTCATCTAGCACCTGACACCTTGAATTTCTAGTGAAATCATTATCTCGACAACTATTGGATGGATTGCCATGATATTTGGTTCATAAATTTATGTCCCATACAGGATTAATTGTAATAACTTGGACCAAATACCTGAAAAACTATGAGGTAACAATCAGTCATCAGTATTGTTCAGTCAAAATAAACTGTTGGTGAAAATTGTAAACATTATTTCTGCCAAGCTTTAGCATGTTAGCGTAGTCAGTGTGACCATGACATTAGTCTTTAGCTTAAAGCAGCCCTGCCTAAGATACAGGATCATAGAGCCAGGTTCTTTGCCAATTGAATTATTTTTCTTTTGTTTTCCTTTTTTTATTCAATGTATTATTTGTTATCATAAAAGTTGTACAGTAATTTGTAACTGTTTTGGAAGGCACTGACATACAATGTCATCTTGCCAGTAGAGAGGACACATGAGATCATGATTATTTATTGTTGTACTGTTGTTTTTAAGTCTTCAGCACTTTTGCTGCACAGAATCACATTTTTGTTTTTTTATCTGGAAGATATGAAATTGGATCCTGATTTTAGTAAGCAGCTGACATGCATTTAACTATAGTGTAGATTACACATTTACCACACACTCAAACCTATCTGTTGATAGAAACAGAAAAAATGGAGATGGATAATCTGTATAGATCAGTGTGACTTATGAGTCTGTCTGCAGCCTTTCTAGCTCACCCAGTTTGTAGTTATGACCAGTATCATTTTGAGAGTTCTTCTTCAATAAGGCAATTGTTTCCTCTATGACTTTGTCTTCTCGCAGATTGAACAGCATCCTTTCATTTCCATCCAAAAAAATATCTTCCAAGCTATTGGATGACAGCAAAACACAGTATTTTGTAAAATAATTTTATATGTGTTTTGTCTTGTTAAATGCCAGTATGTTGTTTGTACACTCACCTGTAAGTGTCAGTGGACGGTTTTACCATGCTTGTCTTAACCAGGCCTACTTCTCCTGTCGACTCTTTCCTCCCTGTGAACCAATCAAGACAAGACACCAGAAGTCCCACAATGATGATATGGTCAGCAGGTGCCACGCTCAGCTCATCTGGTCCCTCAGCATCATATGCCACTGTTGCCAGACAGGTTCCTCTGGCTGAACAAAAATTAGATCAACAGATGATAAAATGAAACTATATACCCCACAACCTATATTAAGGTTTTATTGTAAAAAGTTGTAAAGTAAAAGTAAGAGTAGAATAAAGTTTAAAAAACAAACAAACAAAAAAACTGTGTGTAGAAAATGTAGAACATGATGAAATGAAATTACTATTCTTACCAAACTGCAGAGGGAAGTCACAGGCAGGTTTCCCATCACCAACTAAAATGCTCTCTGCACCAGATTTAAGAAACCATCTGTGGACAAATGGGATTGTGACCACGGAGTTTAACACTTCATATCTTTTACAGTATGAGCACAATACGGTGAGAGCAGTCACAATCATGTATGAGACTATGTCAGGCAACATGACTTACTGATGAAAAGGGATGACTGGCTCAAGAGTAGGTTTAGGTGCAGTGCCTCGGGCTCCATCAGCCAGGCAGAGGACAGTCCACCCTGACCCCAGGAAGGGAGGCTCAAAATGGGCTATATCTCCCTGCTCCAGGTATAGATCACCTCCAGAGGTAGAGCTGTCAAACATCTGGTTTGTACTACAACTAGCAAACAATGAACCTGAAGACATATAGAGCATGTGTATGTGAAAAGTTAACTTAAATGCTAATTTCTTTAAAATTTCATTAGTATATTATGCTATATTGTTCAGTTTTTAACATTAAAAAACAAACAAATATAATTATGACAAAGACTTCTTTTCAGTTGTATTATTTTCTAGATAATAAGAGATAACTAGAAAATTCCCGCGGAAATTTTGAAAGTGCCGAGTGGGCTGTTGCCGGGGGTCTGTATTGAGAAAGCACATCTCAAATATTAATATTTACATGTTTATTTACACACATGACCAGCTAGTGCTGACACGCTAGCCACTAATTCTAGCATCAGCTGCAAATGTTAGCAATTAGAATGTCTTTACTACCATGAGCAGCACTAACGTGCTAGCTGCTAACCTAGCAAATATAATGTCTTTAATACAATGAGCAGCTAATGCGTTAGTGCTAGCTGTTATTAACATGTTTATTTACACACATTATTTACACACATGAGCAGCTAGTGCTAACGCACTAGCCACTAATTCTAACATTAGCTGCAAATGTTAGCAATTAGCATGTCTTTACTACCATGAGCATTAGCAATTATCATGTCTTTACTGCCATGAGCAGCTAGCACGTTAGTGGTCAATGTAGTAATAATGTCCTAAATGCGCTGAACCTAGTCGATATAATTTTTATTTCTGTAGTACAAAATTTGTAGAAGTTGTGTGTGTGGTGTGTTTGTCTTGTCTGTCTGTGTGTGTGTGCTTGTCTGTGTCGGTCTGTCTCTCTGTGTCTGTGTTACTGTCTGGCTAGATGCTAATGCTAACATGCTAATGCTAATTGCTAGTGTGTCAGCGGTAGCCACTAACGTGCTAGCTGCTCTGCTGTCTCTCTCTGTCATTTTAGACAGACAAATTCAAATTAACCGCCAATAACTGCTAAGATGGCCGCCGCCGGGCAGTTAGTGCACCTGTTCGAATGTCAGTTGGAAGACAGAGAGAGAGAGAGAAAATGCTGAGACCATGCCTCGAGCAGGAAGGATATCTGGCCAAACTGTATTTCCAATCATTGAACCGACTTAATTTACGGCATCTTGAGCCCTTCCTGGACGTCTAGATAGTGAGAAGTGAGAAGACAAATGTTCCTACATTTTTATGTATAAGTCATGTCTGTAGTGTGAAATTTGCGGTCACAGGAGCAGTTTCTGTTTTATTTTTTGACCGATTTTTTTCTCTCCTCCACACTCTGATGATGTCATCCACTCTAGCACAATCATTCCACGCAACACACGCCCATTATAAACCCAGACATTTGACCAAAAACCTACTCAACTTTGAGATTTGATTGTTTAAAAATGGTAAAAGGTGTCGGTAAGTGAAGTGAATCGATGAAGAGAAGGCAAGAGTACCTACATTATAAAATTTAAATGGTCTCTCAGTGAAAGTATGCCAGAGCAGTTCATTGTTGAAAATGATAAATTTGCAAATTTCCTACACAGGTAAAAGCACGGGATAGCGGGATGAAAACACACATTTTGATATATCATTTGTTGGTATGTTGTTCCTCTGGCTGGTTCGGGCTGCATTAATTACCGAAAAAGGGCGTAAAATGAATAATAAAACTGCCATGAAACACACAGAAAATTAATAGTTAATGGAGGCACCTACTCCCATAGCTTGCTAGATATCGTGTCATAGGCACTCGGCACTAATTATAGGTTAGTAAGCTTAGATACAGTTGTTATTTGACATTAGTCTCTTATGATTTGCACACAAAAACAATATCTATTACAAAACTGAAAACATTGTATGGAGGTTGTTGCTGGTAGCAATTTAAACAAATGTATCTGTTCTTAAGAAGTCTTGTTCTGTATGTGTTGAGCAGTAAGGTTCATTCTACACCAATGAAACAGTTGTGTGGTCTGCAAAAGAAAATGAGTGCTACACCGGGAAATGAAGGGAGCGATATATGTAATGTGGGAAGAGGTCTGTACAAGCAGAGATCTTATGAAGTTAATCTTATCATGTTAAGTGTCAAGACGTTTTGATCAAATATGTTCATTCTGATACAACAACAAGAACTAACGGTAACTGTTAACTTGCTTATTCACTTCCCATACATACTGTATGTACGTATATCTATAGATATATGATTTTATATGAAACATATCTTATGCGTACTTATTGTCTCTGAGCCTGTGTTAAGATAACAAATCACACTGCTTGTCAGTAATCAGTGGATGATGTCATGCATAAGTGTCAATGGTGTTATGGCCGATGAGTTTTTATGGCTGATAGGTGTATGTGAAATGAGCATTTAAACTGACATTTTCACATATATACATATATAGCTGTGGTCAGCACCCTTCTCCATGTGACTAACCCTTTTCTATGCTTGTATATATACCTAATGGGATATGCTAGGGTAAATGAGTTGCCAGTTAGTTAGGCATGTTTGATTGCTTCAAGTATACATACACCACCATGTACCACCGTGTCACTTGCAAAATTCCATGTTATTACAAATTAGCTTAAATAGGACATATTGCAAAATTAATAGGAAATATAGCCACTGACAAGGTTAGAAAGATTTTTAATAGGAATAAATAGTTTCCTTCAAACTTAACTTTAATCAAAGAATCCTCCATTTGCAGCAATCACAGCCTTGCAGACTTTTTTCATGTCAGTTTGTGAAGGTAATCTGAAGAGATTTCATCCCATGCTTCCTGAAGCACCTCCCACAAGATGGATCGGCTGGATGGGCCCTTCTTACATACCATACAGTCAAGCTGCTCCCACAACACCTCACAGGGTTGAGATCTGGTTACTGTGCTGATTATTCCATTACAGACAGAATACCAGCTGATAGCTTCTTCTCTAAATAGTTCCTGCACCCGAGGCACGGCTCCAAACTGAGCTGTGCTTCAATCTTTTCTTTTTATTGGCCAGTCTGAGATATGGCTTTTCTTTGCCACTCTGGCTAGAAGGCCAGCATCCCTGAGTTGCCTCTTCACTGTTGATTTTGACACTGGTGTTTTGCAGGTACTATTTAATGACCAGTTAAGTACCAGTTAAGGACCTGTGAGCATCTGTTTCTCAGAATAGATACTCTAATGTACTTGTCCTCTTGTTTTGGTTAGGCAGTGAGGTCTCCCACCCCACAGCAAGTTTGCACTGCTCTAATGCTGTGAATAGCACACAGCATTATAAGATGTCATAAGTTTCTTGTCAATTTCTCACATGGAACAGCCATTTCTCAGAACAAGAATAGACTGACATGTTTCGGAAGAAATTTCTTTGTTTCTGGTCATTTTGAGCCTGTAATGGAACCCACAATTGCTGATTCTCCAGACACTCACCTAGTCTAAAGAAGACCAGTTTTATTGCTTCTTTAATCAGCACAACAGATTTCAGCTATGCTACCATGATTGCAAAAAGTGTTTCTAATGATCAATTAGCCATTCAGATTGATGAACTTGGATCTTCAAACACAACATGCAATTGAAACACAGGAGTGCTGATAATGGGCCTATGTAAGCTAGCTGCTACAATAGTCATTTACACTATTTACAATGTCTACAATGTATTTCTGATCAATTTGGTGCTATTTTTATGGACAAAAAATGCTTTTCTTTTGAAAACATGGAATTTTCTAAGCCACCACAAACGTTTTGAATGGTAGTGTATATATATGTATATATGTATATATCCTCAGTGTTGTGAGTACTCTAATTACCTTTTTCATGTAACATGTAACGTAATGCGTTAGTTTCCTGCGTTAAGCAATCAGTAACTTTGTTATTTTTTTAAGTAATCCGTTGCTTTTATTAATTCTATGAGATGCTGTTGGAGAAAGCTTGTGAGTGGACCACTGAGTGGACCAGTTATTTTCAGTCAAATACTATTCTGATCACTGCACAATGCTATGAATGCTGCAGTTACATTACCAACCAACAATGGATCTATCTTTATGCAGTCTCTTTATGCAGTCTGAATCTCTCTTTTTTACTGTTTTCTCAGAATGTTATCACTGACCTTCCTGCATAAGGATGCCTTTGTAGATAAGTTTAAGAGTGTCCTCTTGAATGGAAACCTCAATAGCAATGTCTTCACCCAAAGAACTGAGCCAAAACTTCTGGTCAAACAGCAGATTCTCCATACACTGACCCAGAAAACCTGGAGGCGTGGAGGTGAGGACAAAAGTGATGTGACAAATTAATCAATTTATATTCTCAACTAGATCCAATGGCATAATTTAGCTACAATAGTAATTGCAATATTATATTATTATTAGAATTTTCTTTCTGGAGTCGTATGCAGAACATTATAGGTCAGAAAAGTGAATTCTGACACTAAATACTTCATAACATCCTGCAGAGTTATGTAATTCTTAATTATTATTAATTAATCATTGATGAAAATATACTTCCCTGCAAATACAAATTACAGATTAAAGCTTAGATCTACTGACAGCTACTGCACTCTAATCTTACCTATTGTGTAATAAGTGGTGAACTTCCATATTTCCTCAAATGATTTGAATGTCACAAAAATAACCTTTTCTTCACTATTGATGGAGATGAGATGAGTGGACAACTCCTATAGGCAAAGAAAAGAAGACAAGTTTAATACATGATGGAGAAATCATGGAGAAATGAGCTGTTCTTAAACAAAGCCAAACATCTACTTCTGCTAAGGACCTCAAGGCCCACGTGTGACCCAAGGTAACCTAAGGTCCTTTCCTGTGAGCCCCAGTTCGGTCCGCACGATGCTGACCACCGACGAAATGACAAAGGATTAGGCTGCAACAGAAGCGCCTAACGTCGCTAACATAAAGAGAACATATGGAGCGACTGGCTTCCTCCAATGACAAACACTGCACAAACGGACACTGCAGAGCAAGGACACTTTACCAGACCAGAAGTTTCCTGCCCGGCTCACAGGACCACCGGACCCAAATGGCAAATCAACGCAACTCTTTTCTTTATGGACCGGTAACGTACTTACATAGCTTAACACAGCTAAGCATAGATTGTTAACTTTGTCAGTGTGTTTCTTTAGTTACATATAGATATATGGCACGCACATTCTTTCTAGCTCGCGTTTCACTCACACATTTAATCTCTTATGTAAATAAGGTCATATTGTTTATCCATGTTTTATTTTCTTCTTAATAAATTTGTGTACACACATGCTGCTCTCTTTAATCTTGTACAGGACGAATGATGCCAACCTCTGGCTCTCGGATTCACTCCTTCACTGTTCACTTTGTGAACTAATTTTGAGACTGTATTTTGGTTATTAGTCCCTGATTTCAGGGAGGTGCCCCGTAATTATTAACTTGAATTTACTTGAATAATATCTTCTTCTTTTTGCTAATTATCAAATTTACCCTTTTAACCATTTGGAAATTCCCAACAGAGGTAATGCCAATGACCCCTAATGTGTCCCGGTCTCTGCCCCTTTTCGTTGGTCCCCATCCGGTTTTGTCTATTTCACTATACATATTACCTTTTCCTTTGCTGGCCTGTACAAAACCGATTTTGTGAACCTTATTCATAGGATTAAAGAAGACTTAGCCAAGCCCTTCCACTGTCTCTTCTGCGGAGAGTAAACCTCTTCAAAATAATATGGTTCCTCAGTTGTAGACCCCTTTCAAATGATCTCAAAAGTAAATCACTTTCAGCTTTAAATAGCTCTTTATCTTACTTTCTTTGGAGAAATAAACGTGCTATGCTGAAACTCACCACCCTACAATGCCCTTTCCAGGAAGGGGGTCTGGTGGTCCCGATTATTAAATGATACCAAACTGCAT
The DNA here is from genome assembly GCA_014281875.1 of Nibea albiflora. NCBI lineage: Eukaryota > Metazoa > Chordata > Actinopteri > Sciaenidae > Nibea > Nibea albiflora. The sequence goes on from CM024809.1 coordinate 18,451,328, forward strand.
ATTTATTGAAAAGTTTATAGCATTGGTTCAGAGGTGACCCTGATTCTACTTGGCTCACTCTAGAAGCTGCCTTAATGGCCCCTATTCCTCTCTGTAACATTTTATGCATCTAAGAATTGGACACAACTTAATGTAAAAGGCAACTTTTTGTTACAAAAAAATTGAAAACCAGGAGGGCTTCATCTCTCGTTTCGTACCTATCCACTTGAACTTATTATTAAACTACACCTCAATGGGTTTTCTCTCGGCTGTGGAGGAGGCTACAGGAAACCCAGACACAAGAAAACTTATTTCCAGGTTCTATCAGGCCCTGTCAAGCCCAAATACTGTAATGTTTGGACTATTTAGCGCACAAGAATATAATCCACGCCAGCTAAATTGAAAAAGAAAATAAATTTAGTACATATATAGGCCACACTTGATTATAAGATGCAGATTTTCATGTTGTAACGTGAGTTATTTACACAGAATACTGTTTCAATTCCTTGTCTGAGGGCAAAAATCTCTGCTTCTACGCGTCATTTGCGCACAATTAAAGCTCAAACTGCATCACAGTTTTCAGCCATGTACAATGACTATACCATTTCTGGTGATATGCTTAGCACTGGATGATAATCATGCTTCCAAGACTGAACATTTTTTAAGCAGTTTTAATTCTGCATGCAGGGATATCCTTGATTCTGTTGCACCTTTTAGTACAATGCGCTTAAAAGCGCGTACGGAACCGTGGCTTAACGACTCCACACGCGCTCTCTGGCGCTAATGTCGGTGCGCTGAGAGAAAATGGAAAAAAGATAAGCTCCATGTCTCTAAAGAAGCTCTTCAAGAAATCTTGTCTGTCTACCAAAGTGCTGGTAAGGCTGCTAGAAAGAGATTATTTTTCTAGCCTTGTTTCTTGCAACCGTCACAAGCCCCAAGTTCTTTTTAACATTTTTAACTCTCTTGAAACCCTTGTGATATCTCTCCGGTTGTACCCTCGCTGGCCCTCTGTGAGAATTTTCTCAAATTTTTTATCAAAAAAATCTCTGCTCTCAGGCCACCTGCCTTCTCTTCTGTAGGCCCTAGTTAAGACCTCATTGTTCCTCCTTTACATGCTGTGTTCAATCAGTTTGAACTTTATCCCTCCCTGCACTGGCAAACATTACTACATACTACAAACTGTTCATCAGACATCATCCCCTCTCGTCTCTTTAAAGAGGTATTCAATACAGTGTGCTCTGATATACTTTTATTTATTAACTCCTGCCTTAGCACCTGATGTGTTCCAGCTGCTCTCAAACATCTTGTTGTGCAGCCTCTTATCAAAAAGAAGAATCTGGATCCCTCTGAGCTGTCTAATTTCAGGCCTATCTCTAAGTTGCCATTTCTGTCAAAAATCTTAGAGAAAGTGGTTTTTAATCAGATCCAATCATTCCTAGTGGTCAACAACATCTATGAGAAGTTTCAGTCTGGTTTTAAACCGTTACATAGCACAGAATCAGCACTACTGAGAGTTTTTAATGATATAATGGTACCTGTTGACTCAGGAAACCCCGCTATGTTAGTGCTCCTTGATTTGACAGCTGCGTTTGACACTGTGGATCATGGGATTCTTTTAACACGATTAGAGCAGTGGGTGGGCATCACTGGCTCAGCTCTCTCTTGGTTCCAGTCTTACTTGACTGGTCGGAGTTTCTCTGTGGAGCTTGGTGAATTCTCTTCATCCTCAGCTCCCCTTACTTCCGGGGTTCCCCAAGGCTCCATCCTCGGGCCAATTCTCTTCTTGCTGTATATGTTACCATTAGGGTCAATTTTCAGAAAGTACAATCTCTCTTTTCATTTTTATGCTGATGATGTCCAGATTTATTTGCCTTTGACATCTAAATCGAATGGTTCTGTACAGACATTGCTTGACTGTATAAACAATGTAAAATCCTGAATGACATCAAACTTTCTCCACCTAAATGCTAATAAGACTGAAATTATAATGTTTGGATGTAGTCCTGCAGACTTTCCTGCTGACTTTCTGGGCCCCCTTAAACCAAACATTCAGTCCTCTGTTAGAAATCTTAGCATAATATTCGATGACAGGCTGAAATTTGACCACCAGATTGGTTCGGTCGTGAAAAACAGCTTTTATCACTTGAGGATTTTATCAAAAGTTAAAGGATACTTGCCACATAGAGACCTGGAGACTGTAATCCATGCTTTCATTAATTCAAGATTGGATTACTGCAACTCACTCTACTCTGGTCTGAACCGCTCACTCTTGAACCGCCTGCAGTTGGTGCAAAATGCTGCTGCCCGTCTCCTTACCGGCACACGCAAGCGTGACCACATATCCCCTGTCTTGGCGTCCCTACACTGGCTCCCAGTTGCCTTTAGAATAGATTTTAAAATTTTACTGTTTGTTTTTAAAGCTCTTAACGGCCTAGCCCCACAGTATTTGGTCGAGCTTCTTAATATCCACACCCCGGCCAGAACACTGAGATCCTCCAGGAAGTTGTTATTGGTCGCCCCTAAAACTAAAGACTAAAGGTGATTGAGCCTTTGTGGCGACGGCCCCTAGGCTCTGGAATAACTTGCCCTGGCACATCCGGTCTGCTGAATCCGTTGAGGTTTTTAAATCTTGCCTAAAAACACATTTTTTCTCCCTGGCTTTTAATCAAGGATCTTGCCTCTTGTTTGACTTTTTGATTGTGCATTGTATGTATTGTATGTGTTTTATTAACTTGTACAGCACTTTGGTCAACCTCGGTTGTGTTTAAAGTGCTTTATAAATAAAGTTTGAGTTGAGTTGAGTTGAGTTGAGTTGAGTTGAGTTGAGTTGAGTTGAGAAAGATGGTACATGGAACATTTTTTAAAGTTTTATTTTAAGGTCAGGTTTTTACAGGTTTTACAGGACAGGTTTTTATTTTTTCAGACGGGCCTGAAAATCATCAGTAACACGCCATCAACACAGGATGGAAGATTACGTGCAGTAGCTCTATTTCCTTCTTTGATGGCCAGATCGATTGCCTTTAACTTAGGCTGCATCATATGCATTTCTTTGTGTGTCTTCCATGATGCGTGTGCATGATGTGCAAAATGACAGTTCAAAATCAAAATCAAAACTAGTGTCTTCTTCAGTGCATAATCTTTCCCCACATACAGAAGTAGCAACTCAAAAGTTCCTGTGTTTCCGTGACATGTCCTTGGCTGGTCCTTGGCCGGTCCGTCCAGAGCACAATCTTGGATGTGGCTAGCGGTGCAACGGATCATTGTTAATGTTCCGTGATCCGTTCAGATCACTCCCCACAGACCGGCACCAAGTGATCCGCGGATCAGTTGATGGAAAAAATAAGTTGTGATAAGATAACAAGTGCTGCAACCGCTCGTATGTACAGCTACATGTGGGCTCAACAATAACATCATCAACAACAACACGCTCATCTCCCCCTTTCAAATAAACTGCTAAAAAAAAAACTCTGCTTGTATCTGCAGCTCTGACGCGGCAGCCCCGAACGTCTGATGGACCATGAGTTTCTTTGTAACTTTTTTTTAAGGGGCATATCTTTTTTAACTTTTTTTTAGGCATTTCCATTAAAGAGGAAGAATTACAGGTGATTAACAGCCTTTTGGAAGATTTTTGCAGTAGTGCCAGTAGTGCATGCTTTAGGCCAGCTGAGCTCGTACAAACATCTTATTACCATTCTCATTGCTCAACCTTTTGTTTGCACTTAATGGGCTTTCGGGTCTCCCAGTGTCACGCAAATCACAGAGCAGAAAATGCAGCTGGTTTGACTACTGTGTACTATACAGTAGCCTTTTTGTGGTTTAATGAACAGGAGGATGACTCATTTACTGTATTTTCATACTTGTTCATCCCATTGGTGTAAATGAAAAGAACCTTTTTTTTCAGTTTTCATGCATACAGGTACATCATACTCAGCAAAGGCAGGCAGATCAAACAAAAAAGTATAACAAAGTATTATATGAAACTGTCCTTGAGTGACAGAAGTCTTTCATTTATTCGGCTTCAGACCTTTTTGGGATGTGGGGGTGCTGAGTGGTGAGAGTCTTTGTCTGGGTTGAGAGGGGGTGAACTGTTGAAGGGGGGAGGAGTGGGCTGGAGGGGGTCAGGTGTTGAAGGTGGCAGGCTGAGTTGTGGAGGGGGAGGGGGGCTGGCCATTAATCATAAAAGAAACTCCATGCAGCAACAACTTCTTTTTTTAAATTTATATGTAGGCCAATACACACCCAGCAAAGGCAAGCAAATCAAACAATTAAAATAGTATAATAATAAATCTATATATCCATGGACAAATGGGCAAAAATGAAAATACAGTAAATGAGTCATCCTCCTGTTCATGAACACGCTCAAATCACACGGCTACTGTATAGTACACAGTAGTCAAACCAACCATTTTCTACTCTGTGATTTGTGTGACACTGGGAGACCAAAAAGTCGGGGCAGCAGCTTCAGCAGGGAGACCCCAAGGCGTTCCCAGGCCAGCCGAGAGACATAGTCCCTCCAGCGTGTCCTGGGTCTTCCCGGGGGTCTACCCGGAACACCTCACCAGGGAGGTGTCCAGGAGGCATCCTCACTAGATACCCGAGCCACCTCAACTGGCTTCTCTCGATGCGGAGGAGCAGCGGTTCTACACCGAGCTCCCCGCGGATGGCCGAGCTTCTCACCCTATCTCAAAAAGCCCATTAAGCGCAAACAAAAGGTTGAGCAAAGAGAATGCTAATGAGGTGTAAGCTACGTCATCTCCAGGTAGAACAACTGTAAAAAAGATTCTGTGAGAGAAGCGCCATCTTCTGGTCATACTCTGTAATTAAACAAATAGGTGGAGTTACAATAAAAAATAGACACGCCCAGGAGAAGGAGGGGGATCCCTCCAGCCGCTGGTACTTAGCAGTCAGTTGGCAGGAAGATGACTGGAAGATGGCTGCCAATCAGCTGGCTTTCAGCTTGGAGGGGAACTTTTGAGTTGCTACTACTGTATCTGTCTCACTCCGGTGCCCATTGGCCAGTAAAACTCTATAAATTAGCAGCACCGTTGTATAGGCTGCAGGAGTTCAAAGTATGTGAAAAAAGTAGTGGCTTATAGTCCGGAAACTACGGAAATGAATACACGTCTCATGTAACAAATCCTCTGCTTTCCAAATCCTGTCATCCTGTCTGAAGTATGAGTGAATAAGTGAATGCCCTCTTGTTAATGACTTTTGGATCAGTGTGTAAGTGTGTAAAGAAACTGAGAATATTTTCTATAAAATTAGCTATGCAACTTCCTGCAATTTCCTGTATCCTTGGAGTAAAATAGGTCGTACTGGTGCACCTGATGCTGCCCGGGTAAAAACATAAATCTTCTTTAACTCACGCTCATGGTAGGATCATATTGTGGTCTAAACCAATAATTGACAGAGCTCTGCGGGTCTTTGCCTCTGATTGGCTGTGGTCCTGTTCACTGCTGTAAGTTTTGTGTGTTTAAAAATTGCTAGTGACCTGAGCCCCAGAGTATCTTAACTGAAGCAGAAAAAAGAAAATAAACGCAACACAACTTTTTTTGTTTTGTCATTAAGGAAACTAAACCTACAACCAGCCCTACTACTGTCATTCCATTCATCCCCACTACTAAGAGTCCATCCAGCCAAGACACAGAGCCTTCAGTCCCCGGTAAGATGCCAGATTGCCTTCGCGATAGCATGAGACTCTATATGACACAAGTCTCATATAGAGCCCAGCCCCAAGACTCAAATTAAAAAGCCCAAAATGTATTCTTTCAGACAGGACTGGCTAAACAATTGTGGCCGGTAATAGTGGATTCGTAAGCGGGTCAACAATTTTTCGTACCGAAACTTTAAAAAATACACAAACAAGGTAAATGGACTGTACTTACATAACACCTTTCTAGTCTTCCAACCACTCAAAGCGCTTTTACAGGACATATCTCATTCACCCTTTCATACACATTCATACACTGATGGCATTAGCTGCCATGCAAGGTACCAACTGCTCATCAGTTTGAGGAGCTAACCATTCACACACATTTACACACTGATGGTGGAAATTTGGGGTTCAGTATCTTGCCCAAGGACACTTCGACATGCAGACTGATGGGGATCGAACCGCTAATCATCTGATTAGTGGACAATCCGCTCTACTCTGAAGCCACAGCCGCCTTTATATATAATTGTGCTTCAAATAAAGACAAGTATCTTCACCTTAGTCTTGTTTAAAATCATTATATGAAAGTTATGGAGAGTGATAAACGGCAACGCAATGAAAAATTTGGGTGCACCTAAATTTTGTGCTGATGTACCTACTGTACAAAAAGTGAGGCGCATCAGTGCAACCAATGAAAAAAGTTAGTCTGGAGCCCTGGTTTGATTTCCCTTGGTGCACCATATAAACCTTCTTTTTTTTGTTTTTTATTTGTTACTTTTGGTCTATTTGTGTATGTGGAGAGTGTGTTCTGTGTTTAGGTTAAGTGGTTTGAAAAAAAGAGGCTTTATATGTTGGTCATGCTCCAATATTATAATAACTCATAATCTGAACCTTTGAAATTAATAAATATACTTTTTTTAAAAAAAAGAAAAAATAACATATGCAGTTGCAAGATATACAGTACATACCAAAGTTTATACACTAAACTATCATGCATACAAAAGCTAAAAAAAGTAAAATAAGGCTTTATCACCTCATTGGCAAGACACTGTATGTGTATATAATTTTGGCTGCCCATCCAATTAAATTATTTATAAAGCCATATTAGAGGTACTCATTGTATTTTCTTATTTTTGTTTGTTGCACTGTATTTGTTGCCATATTCAAATGTTTTACAAATCTGTTCATCTTCATAACCACTTATTTTTGATTGACCACCGTATTGTTGTCACCCATTATGGGTGATGTGTGTTTAACTATGAAGCCCTTTGTTAAAAAATAACTATTTAATCAACATACAATTAATTTAAATAAAAGAATCTAAAGACTTTTCACAGACCCCTACTTCTGTAGGTTTTAAATCATTTTCAGTGTAACAAGCTGAATTTGGAATATTTGCTTTGTTGTGAAGTGACTTACATAGCTGATTAAGATCTGACTCTTTACTGGTTCACCAAGGACAGGCACACACTGAACACACACACACGGCACAGTGTGCTCTACCCGGCCAGCTTCCTTTCTCAGGAGTAACATGAACATGGCAAGTTGCATACTTAAAAAAAAATTTACAACACTACAACACTATACAACACTAATCTGCTTCTCCCAACAAAGTTACCAAACATCGTTGCCAATGTATTAGCATTTTATACTCCCTTGCATAATTAGCATCACATATAGTGCTGTTATTTGATGAGTCCAAAGTCGCTACACGTGAAACCAGCCTTGCGCAGCGCATATTGTATTTGTGGAGTGAATAGAGCAGTGAGAATTGCCATATGTGCATATTCTGTAGATTATGCCATGTAGATTTAAAACTCCAAAGTGATTTTCTAACCAGTGAAATTCATACTGGGGCATGTGCAGTGAAATGTTTCTCTATCTCCCTCTGTGTCCGTGGAGACAGCTACACAGGCGCTGTGCACGCACACATAAAGCGTCTCTCCCCCTCACTCCCTTTGCTCATCATCCAGCTCCCTGTCTCAAATGGTCTTCTGGTAACTGTTTAGATGCGCTGTTTATAGATAATGTGAAGCGGCAGTTCTGTGGGCAAAAATGCCTTGTTGATGCCAGAGGTCAGAGGAGAATGGCCAGACTGGTTTGAGCTGATAGAAAGGCAACAGAAACTCAAATAACCACTCGTTACAACCGAGGTATGCAAAAGAGCATCTCTGAACGCACAACACGTCGAACCTTGAGGCAGATGGGCTACAGCAGCAGAAGACCACACCGGGTGCCACTCCTGTTAGCTAAGAACAGGAAACTGAGGCTACAATTCACACAGGCTCACCAAAATTGGACAATAGAAGATTGGCAGAACGTTGCCTGGTCTGATGAGTCTCGATTTCTGCTGCGACAGTCAGATGGTAGGGTCAGAATTTGGCGTCAACAACATGAGAGCATGGATCCATCCTGCCTTGTATCAACGGTTCAGGCTGGTGGTGGTGGTGTAATGGTGTGGGGGATATTTTCTTGGTACACTTTGGGCCCCTTAGTACCAATTGAGCATCGTTGCAACGCAACAGCCTACCTGAGTATTGTTGCTGACCATGTCCATCCCTTCATGACCACGGTGTACCTATCTTCTGATGGATACTTCCAGCAGGATAACATGACATGTCATAAAGCTCGAATCATCTCAGGCTGGTTTCTTGAACATGACAATGAGTTCACTGTACTCAAATGGCCTCCACAGTCACCAGATCTCACCAGAGCACCTTTGGGATGTGGTGGAATGGGAGATTTGCATCATGGAAGTGTAGCTCATAAATCTGCAGCAATTGCGTGAAGCTGTCATGTCAATATGGACCAGACTTTCTGCGGAATGTTTCCAGGACCTTGTTGAATCTATGCCACGAAGGATTAAGGCAGTTCTGAAGGGAAAAGGGGGTCCAACCCGGTACTAGCAAGGTGTACCTAATAAAGTGGCCGGTGAGTGTAAAGCTGAGAAAGTTGACAGACAGCCTTCACATACGTATCGATTCATAATTTATATGGAAGTAGACTTTTTTACAACTAAAAAATGCCAGGAGCTGAACAGTATGCTGTTTCCAGGTGTACGTGTGTCATGAGCTGTACCATGAATAGAGCGTTGACCTCTGTGCTGTGAGCTTGCAGAATGCGCAGTTTTCCTCTCAGCATTTCCTGTGACTCCTCGTCTGCAGGAAGACGCTCAGGACCCCTGACCACATCTAATAGCATGGGTAGAGCTAAACACAGAACACATCAAGTCTATTTTTACATTATAAAATGTCACTACAATACACTACATATCCTGGTAACAGTTCTATAATAACCACATTTAAGCAATCAAATATTCTAATAACTATTATAATAACTCTAATTATTATTGTTATTGTTCAGTACCAGTAAAATAAAGGCTGTCAAATAAAAAGGGAAGTAAAGTAATGCTGAATGATCTAAAGCAATTCACATCATTCATTAGAAAATATACACCAATGATATTAGCACAGTTCTGAACAAACGATTACATTATTGTTATGTGGTTAGTGTGATGAATGATTAGAAAGCTTTGATGGATGTTAGGGATGGATTTCAACAAGACCAAATCACACACGATTGAATTGAAAAATAACTCACACTCAGCTACATGTAAACTCCAGTGAGTACAGTTATTTGAGTTGATGATGACACTGTGTAACTGACTCACAGATTAATAAGTGACTTCAGAGGAACTCACAGGTTCAAGGTATAACCCATTTTAAATTCTCTCACATGACTTTCTACTGAGGTCACTTGTGCAGGTCATGAGTTTGCTCTTGTGACTTGTTAAACAGTACAACTCAAAGTAATTTAATCTCAAACATGGCAAATATAACAATATAATGATTGTAAAGAAATTCAAATAAAACTGCATGTAATGTGTAATAGGCACCACTGCCCTTAAGATACCTGTTGGGAAGTTTTCCTCACATGTTTGCAGAGATCCCTTCAGACTTGCAGCATCTCTGGAGAAACCACGCACTGTTAGAAATGTGAAGGAGCAATGTTGAAGTTGTTTTTAGTGGCTTTAGTACTAAGTACTATCTCAGAAAATCTTTTTTAAATGACAACTGCAAGACAAGACCGCCAAACAAAACCCACTGCCCCCCTTAGATAGATAGATAGATAGATATACTTTATTTATCCCAAGCTGGGAAATTATAGTGCAGCAGCAGCATCACACAAAGTGACAATGCTGACAATGCAGTTTAACAATGCTAACCATGCTAGCAGGTACCCTGGTATAGGTATTGATTAATTTGCACTACCTGTGCTAATGCTGTGATCTTCATTCAGTGTCTACAGCCTCAGTTAATTGTATATAGTTGTTTTTGTTTTATCTCTGTCTGCTTCTTATTTTTTATATAAAAAAGTATGCTATTATTCTTTTATATAGTTTTCTTTGTAAATTTGATTTGCAAAGATCTTAGCACAGGTTTCATTTCTCTGCACATGCTTAATTTCTTCTTGCAGATGTCAAATTACTGTGCACATATTTAACTTCTTTGCACAGGTTTATTTTAAATGCAGATTCAGCATATAGGTTAACTTTAGCATATGTTTGCTGTAGTATAGGTTAATTTTAATGTATGTTTATTGTAGTATAGGCTAATCTATCTGGTGTCCATCAGTTGGGACTTAAAAACAAAAAAAGGTAACCTTAAAAAAAGGTAATCTTATTAGACTCAAAGTATTGTTCAAAGTCTAGTCAAGATATCTCAGTTGATTGCAAAAATGTACCAAATCATATGAAATCCATCCTTTAATTCATACCTTGAATACATTTTAATTGATAATATACATTCTTTTTTATTTTAAGGGTTACGCAGACAGTGGAAATCACTGTAATCCATCACTTTATCCATTAGGCTATTTAACAAGTTTTGGTTTACGTTTGGAAGGAACCCCTACATTGACACTCATTTTGTACAGGTACAAATGAAGTGCTATGATATGTTTACAAATCTATATTTAAAGAGTATCATAGAGCAGGTGTTTGGTGCTTTTCTTATATATAAAGGCAGGAGTGTGTGTGATGTGCATTAGACGTTTCTTTATGCTGCCATCCGTATTACACTGACCCTATAAAACAAAATAAGTAATTATCATACACGAAAAAACGCTAAGAGACCACTAAGGCAAACGTTCGAGTCATGATTTACTAATATTAGCCAACATAACAACTTCAACACAACATATCACTCTGCCTCTGAAATTCCTATTGCAAATATTACAGTATTATAACATTTGAGCAGATACCAATTCCGCCGTGCCGCTTTGATTTCTCCGCCATTTCAAGGTCCTGCTGGACGTCTGTGGAAATCTTCCTCGTGCTTGACATGACCAATACAACCGTACAGTCCGCTCGGTTCCCGATGATCAGTCAACACACGCATAGTATGTGGCTGTTTCTGCGCTGCTCACAATACAAGAGTCATGAGTCTCAAGCTAACAACATATATCCGGCTACATCTTTTCAAAATAAAGGTCTCACTGACGTAAACGTTTACCTCAGCTGATAAGCGAGTGGTCTGTTGTAGGTAACAGACCACTAAATTTCTATTAAGATTATAGCCAAAATCCTATCTGTATGTTATAACATTCACTCACATTCATTAATATATTGTTGTAATTCTTATTTTAATAAAGTATAATGGCCATTTAGATATTATATGAAAATAAATATATCCTTTGAAATTGACTGTAGAGCTAGTTAACATGTGTGCCATAGCAGAACAGAAATATATACTTTAAATGTTCTGCAATTACAATTCACTCATTACACTCTAAGCAAGTTACCTTTACTGAATTTGACTGTGTCATGACTTTTGTTATTAATTTTATGTATGTGTTTGTATAGATATTAATTCTATAGGTCTGTCTATCCATTAAAAAACAAGATACATTGTTTATTTTCTGTGACATTCAACTAAAAAAAAAAAAACCCTTCAATCCTGCCTCAAAATTCATGTGCTGTTTTCAGGTTAATGATCACTCACTGAACAAATAAACCATTACCATTACCAAATCACTAAAAAGGCTGAGTGGGGGTGACACGGGCCTACATTTGATTAAATCCAGCTAGATTTATAAACTAAATATAACCAAATAACTTATATTGTAGTTGTATTTTCTTGCCAATACACTCTTTCTAAAGAGTCCTCCACAAGTGCCCGTTTGGTTGTGTGGATCAGTGTGTAAGCCAGAGTGCACATTTTTCCTCAAACAGGCCAGGAACAGACTCAGCATTTCCTTTCCTCCAGTCAGTTCCTCTGTCAGCAGCAGTGTTTTTCTAAACCTAGTGCAATGCTCAGGATTTTATGGCAGCAGCGAACAGACAATGAATCACATGATATGCAATGGCTCAGTACCAATACACATTCTGCAATGTGTCTAGAGTAATATAATGCTTATTGTTTTTATTACAACTTGACTCCACACTGCAGTGCAAAGTACAAGACTATATACAGGCGTGAATTGTGATCCCTACTTTATAACCTCCGTATTTTTTTGTCACTGTGAGTCCAGACTTTTTAGACTCCGGTAACTTATTTTACAAGCTGATAATTTACTTAAAGCTGCATCACCTCTTTTTGTAATTATTATTATTTTTAATTAATGTATTTATTTGCCTGTTTTGGGGGAAACAGAGCAAGCCGAAAACGCGACCGAGCTATCATGAATCCATTCAAAATGGAAATACAGCCTAACTGTGACCCTTTACATAATGGTTTAGAACTAACGACTGTATTAATGCTGAATAAATCAATTACTTTGTTGATTAATTATACACAGTTCATATACACGTTTGTTTGTTCGTTAGCTAGCTAGCTAGCTAGTTTGTTGTGTTTATCTTCAATTAAGTCTTAATTACTTATTTAAAATATATATCTGCAATTTTAATGGTACATTAGAAATTAGGAAACGCATGTGCATTATTAATTAATAAGAGGATAAACTTTTACAACCTTACAACTAGAGATAGTTTATTATAACTTATGTATAAACGAGTTTTTAAGCATTAATAAGACCAAATAAAAGTCCAAATAAAGTCTTTCACAAAGGGTGTCTTATTGATGTAACTGTCACAACTAGTCTCCTACTCTATACTGTAGAGGCCGCTACATAGTCAACTGTTGTATACATCTGTCAAGTAAATTATATCAAAAGGATACTTCCATTCATTGCTTTCAAAACAAAAGCAAAGCTGATAAAGCAAAGCGCAAGCAGTTGTTAGATAATGATAATGCCTTTGTTTTGAAGACAGACTTCTTGTAACATCCGGTGTTACTCACACTAACTGACGAACCTGCTATATCTTCAGCATCATCCAAACATTAGCTAGCTGGGTAGCCCTTAGCTAGCCAAACTGTTAAAAACAGAGCTCAAGGCTAAGCTAATTCATGAATCGCAAAAGAAACCACAGCTTCACTGAAACGAACCGGTCTTCTGAACAACACGGGGCCTTTATGGATCCTCACGGGACAGCAAGCCGAGTCGACGGCGATTTCCTGGAGCTAGAGCCCGACGAGGAGCTGCTCTGTTCGGTTAGCGACATTACGGAGCACCTCGGCAGAAACATCACTGTAGTGCTTGAGACAGCTCTGTCTGAGATACGCAAAATGGTCAGCATCAGGATACGAGTCCTGAAAATGGAGCTGCGCGAGAAAACCGAGGAAATTGAGGTACTTAAGTCCAGACTGGGTACAGTCCAGAGGGATGGCAGGGACCCTGTACTTAGCGTTACGAACATGGAGCCGTCTGCAGATGCTGGCCTCAAGAAACTCGACTTCTGCTCCGTCAACAAACTCAACAGTGGGAGAGCCAAAGCCGTAATGCCTGGAGTGAAAAAGGAGAATATAGATGCTATCTGCGACTATCTCATGAAAGACAAGAACTCTAGGGGTTGTACTGAAGTTGACGGAGATCAAAGCGGCCCAGCCGGCGGCGACAGGGAGGCTCGTCAAGAGCCGGACCCACACTCCCTCAACCTGTGGCCAGACAGCAATATGGCTGGCACCGGGCCTGGGCACGAAGACGCCGAGTCCACCACGGATGACATCTTCAGTATGCTTCCCTCTGGCAGCAAACGGATGTATGACTACGAATGGATAGCACCAATGGAGTATTCTTCAGACCTGAAAGGTAGACACACAGACACACACTGCACTACTGTATTAGACTGGGGACATGTACTGTGTGTAATCTATGGTGGACCACTGTAGCCAGCAAAATGGGAAGTAGAAAAAAATGTAGGTGTGTGATCAAATTTAACTGTCTTATGACATTCTACAATAATTTTCTGATTAAAGGTTCATAGTGTTACGTTTAGGAGGATCTATGGGGAGAAATAGAATATAATCTTCATAATTGATTTTTAATTATGTTTTCATTAGTGTATAATCACTGGAATATAATAACAGTTATGTTTTTGTTATCTTAGAATGAGCCTTTTATATCTACAGACGAAGAAGGGAGGTGAGGTGAGCGGTATTCAGTTTGTTGCAATTGCAGCACCACTGCTAGACACTATTTAATCTAACACATTTGACTCTTAAGTAAAAACAAATCGTGTCTGTAAATCTTACAGCTGCAGTTGGTATCTCTAAGTGTTAAAAATAAGTACAAGTTAAGTGAGTGTACAAAAGCTACTACAGAGGAATGTTTGTTTAGATTCTCTTGCAGCTGGTCAGGGTAAGTCTGTATCTTCATTTGAAAGAATGATAGACAAAACACCTAAGACCAGCTGCCACTCACAAGAACACACAAGCCTTTATTGTTATCATTTTCAACTTTTGACCTGTTTTGCTCTTTTGCTAGTGAAATCCTCCATAAGAAAGTACCTGATAGAACTGGAAAAACATGAACAGTAAATTCTTGCAGTACAACTTTTCCCAGAGGATCAGGTTTTTTATGATCATGTTTTTCCTAGTCATGAAGGAGCCTGAGTGTGTGAACACTTCGACCAGTGACTCAGAAGACGAAGATGAGGATGAGTCGGTGAGAAAGGAGGAGGGTGGATTGGAGCAGGCCCAAGACCCACTCTCACATGTCCAGCCCTCTGAGTTCTCTGTGGAGCACCAGAGCTCTCCAGGGGAGGGAGGGAGTCCCCTGGACGGCAAGACAGACAGGCCTGCGGCAGGTGGGTTAGAACAGGAAGAAATAGCTGAGCAGAAGTAGAAGAATCCAATATTCTCAGTCTATGTTTTCCCCCTCAGACAGACTCTCCTTACACTCTTCTCACTCTTCTCTAACATATTTTCGTAATAATTATGACTTGAGCCACGCTCCCCCTTAAGCATCTTTATTTAAAGATGTAGACATGTAATTTAAGAAACTCAGTGGATTTAAGGTTTAGAAGCCATTCACTGAGGATCTCAATATTGAGTTTTATATCTCTGTAGCTCTCAAAAACAAAACACTATCAGAATGAAACCACCAGGTTGTATGTCTGGGTATCATTTGTGTCTCCAATCGAGATAGACATGAGTACTCCAGTTTTTCCATTTTTTTCCCAGTAAGCGTTCATTTTATACATACTTTTTTCATTTTAACATGCCATATCACAACACAAGTAATTCTCTCAGTTGGACTCCAGGTACAGAAGGACAACAAGTGAGACAAAAAGGTCTCACTTTCATACCTACACCCCGCCCACCCACCCGACCAGAGGTCAGGGGGGGATCTCCACACTTTCCACGGGAGGCTTAAGCTCTGATATATATATATATATATATATATATATATATATATATATATATACACACACACAAATGGTTACACATTAAAAATAGACAAATTAATAGATCTCATCTCTATGTGTGTCTGTGTGTGATCTGACTAACTACAGAGTAAATTATTACAGTGGCTGTAATGTTATTATTAGCTGATGAAATAAGATTTGTTTGTGGTTTCAGGTCAGCAGTTCCCCACTCACACATATATCTGCTCTCTCTGTGGAACCTTCTGCCCTGACTCTGCATTCCTAGAGGAACATGTCAAACTGATACACTCAGACTCTACTGATGCCCAGGTTCTCCAGGCCCTGCAGTCCACCTGCTCAGCTGCACTCACCCTGGGAAACAGCAGCAGTGAGTCCAGAAGGTCTGGAGGGGTGCAGAACAATGGCAATACAGGAGTAGGTGTTGGTGCCGGCATCAATCGGGCAGGGGGGCCTGTGAAAAAGGAGATTAAAATTGAGGGTGGGTATGAGTGTGGGGACTGTGGGCGCCATTTTAACTACCTTGGTAACCTGCGGCAGCACCAGCGTATCCACACTGGAGAGAAGCCCTTCATGTGTCCAGAGTGTGGGGAAAGGTTCCGCCATGCAGCCCGCTTAAAAAGTCACAGGCTGGTTCACAGCGGAGCCCAGAGCCCCTTCCCATGCCCCCAGTGTGGAAAGGGTTTCTCAGTGCTCTCAGGACTCAAGAGACACCAACGCGTACACACGGGCGAGAGCCCGTATGCCTGTCCACAATGTGGCCGGCGCTTTAAGGAACTAGGGAACCTGTACACTCACCAGAGGATTCACAGCGGAGCTACACCTTACTGCTGCCAGCAGTGTGGACGCAGCTTCCGTCATTTGGGTACCTACAAGAGCCACCGCTGCACCCCAGCACAGTAAACCAGCCCAGCAGCTACGCTTTTTAGAGATAGGACATGAGGCATTTGTCTTCGTCATGTGGCTGTTGACACTGCGGTAGGTTCATGTGCAGAATAAGGCAGGTATCCTGATCTTGATCTGCCCAAGCTTGCATGATTTTGAACATGGACACAACAGTTAGACCAACTACATCACATGGCAGCAGTTGCCATTTGCTTAGTTGTCATGGAACTGTTTTGAGGACTTCTTGTCTCTCTTAGCTTAAAAATTGAGCCTGGAAGTTTATTATTGACCTTGGAAACTTTGGAAACTACAGAAACATGAGAAAACATCACAACAGAGCAAAGTGATGGAGACTGGTGGTTGAAAGCTTCGGAACAAACTATTGTTTTCATGTTTGAATATTTTGTTAAATAGCTTATCAAAGTCCATCACTACATGGAGTATGCAGGAGATGATCGTGTTTTCAGAGAACTATAATTTGCAGAAACCTTAAAGAATAATGTCTGTTGCAGTTCTGGTTTGCCCATCATTTCTCTCCTTTCTAATATTATTGTACCGTATTGTCCAATGGGGCAGAAGCAAGAAAACAAAGATGAGTAGACGGTCTGTAAACAGCTCACAGTTTTGTGTGCAGTCAGAAATTATTAATAACATTTCCAGTCACAATCGCTTTATATTTTATCTCCAAATGTAGTGTTATGTTTAATCTGGATAAACTGTAGCCAAGTTGTAATTAACCATAATTATCCTTTAACCATGAGTTAAAGCAAACATCAGTTAATTTTTAATTTTGCTGCCGAGGGGGCAGATCAGCACATAGTAAGAAGGCAGTTATGTTTGGCAGCCAAATCTAAAAGTGATAGCCACTCAATAACTGCAGCTCTGTTCTGCGTCTTCAAAAAAAAGTTTAATATGTTTTACTTTAGCTGCAACACAAAACAATGTCATCCAATAAGTTGGTGCATTGGCAAACTATAGCTCACATAGATGACTTTGTAACATCAGACTGTATTTCTGCTGTTGACCTTGTAATTGTTGCCACAAAACATTAAGTGGTTGTGATTGAAAGAACCTTCCTGAGTCATAGAATCTTGTCTCTGGTTATAAACTGAGTTTTAGTGTCTTAGAAGCAGTGGTGGAAATTTACTGAGTACGCTTATTCAAGTGCAGTACTTAAGTACAGTTTTGAGATACTTTGAGGTACTTTATTTGAATATTTCCGTTTCATGCTATTTTATACAGCACTACAGTTATTTCACAACTTTAGTTAGGGCCCGAGCACGCACTGTGTGCGAGGCCCTATTGCCCTATAGCCCCGCCACAGTTTTATACACAGAGTTATGAAACCGTAGCCCCATTGTAGATGAAGACATGACCTACAAAAAAGTCTCTTGGGGCAATGGGGTAAAATTAACAGGAAACAAGATATTTAGCAATGAAAATCACCATTTTTGCTGTTTTGGGTGGTTGAGAAGGGGTCATATTTGAACGAACTCCTCCTCGGGATTTTGTCCAATTCACTTCAAACTTGGTAGGTGTGTTCATATAGACTTCCTAAGTAAAAGTTATCAAAATTATGAATTTTGAGGAAACTGTGTGGGCGTTAAATTTCACCCTTTGATTCAACATTCGAACTCCTTTGACTTTTTGGCTGTTTTTTAAGGCAACAGCTGTTGTGCTTTCAGATATTTTGTCAGACCTGTCTGAAACTTCTTGTGGTTATTAAGACCAAAATCCAAAAGTCGGCTGCATATGTAATTAGGGGGCGGGGCGAAATCGCTCTATAGCGCCCCCTTGAATTTTTCTTTGAGGCAGCCCCGCCACAATTTTGGACACAGAATTATGAAACCTCAGCCAAATTGTAGAACATGGCAGGACCTACAAAAAAGTCTCTTGGAGCAATGGGCGTGAAAATCACCATTTTTAGTGCATCGTTCTGGTTGACAAGGGCTCCTATTTAAACGAACTCCTCCTAGGGATTTTATCCAATTGACTTCAAACTTGGTAGATGTGTTCATATAGACTTCCTGAGTAAAAGTTATCAAAATTATGAATTTTGATGAAAGAATGTGAGCGTGGCACTCCGTCAGATTTGACCGTTTGTCCCAATTCTGGCTAATGTGTGTGTTCAATTGAGCGAAATGCTTTGAAAGCGTCGAAGGCTCGCGCGACGTGCCAGCCCGTCGAGTTGAGTGCGAGGGCCCGTCCAATGCTGCTTGCAGCTTTAATTACCAGTTACTTTGCAGATTCAGATTAGTAATCTGTCCATCGATTTTCTGTAACTATTTATCCTTATCGGGATCGTGGGCTGGAGTTTTTCAGTCTAGCTGACTTAGGGCAAGAGGCTACATCCTGAAAAGGTCTAGTTAGTAAGATTAGTAATAAAAAATATAAATCAACTATTAAATGTTGATGTATAATTATGGATGACGATACCCAGCAGTATACAAAGTGATGAAATGAGCTCCACCTTTACCAGCTCCAATAGTAGTGATGCTCACATATAAATTATTCTGAATTGAGCCACTCTACACAGTGAGTACTTTTGTTTTTGGTAAGTATATTTTCATGCCATTTATTCAGTATGTGGTAGTAAGATTTTAAATGAAGGAATTTTATTTGTATTAAAAAAATGCTGAGTGATTTTTCCACCACTGCTGAGAAGTCACATTTACTGATCCATTCACACTTTGTGGATTATGTTTCATACAGTGATGGCCAAAATTAGAACCCTTGGCATGCTTAAGAGGTTTTAGTTGTTTTTGCTGAATTGGTCATTAAAATACAGATAAAAGAAATTAAATATCTACAACGTCATTATATAAACCATAGAATAGAGCCATCATAAGGAGATTTAAGTCATTTTTACTTAGACCAGACACTAGGCCAGTGTCTTGAGATGCAGTCCAAGCACTGTGAAGTACACTTTAGGCACCAGAACCAAAAGGGGATAGGTAGAAAAAATTGATGCATCATGGATAAGAAATCATACCACAATATTCTGGTGAGACACAGAATAGCATCTGGGAGTTATCGTATGAGGCATGAATTTATTTTCCAAGAGGACAATGACCATAAACAGTCTTTTAACTACTGTCTGAACTTCGTGTGACAGAAGGAATCTGCTGAAACATTCAGCATTTGAAAATTATAGACTGGCCCCCACAAGTAAGGACCTCAATCCCACAGAGCAAATTTGGCGTGAGATGGAAAATAAACTGGATAGATCTATTCTAAGTGGATAAAATCAGTAGGACTCACTTCATCTGATATTTGTTGTGCTCAGAGTAACTGTCTGCATGTTTCATGAATGTTATGAAATTAAATTATGTTTTGGAGGCAAAAAAGGTCAATATTTTCAGATCTGCCAGGCGTTAATTTTGGCCACCACTGTAGCTCACTAGTAGCTAAAGCAGCACACTGCCAACAAAATAAGCCCCTTATGTTGTTCTAACAAAGAGCTGATTCTGGTCCGATATCCAAAAACTGAAGTGTTTCAGACTCCCTATTTCATCCAAAATATTGGTACATGCTTTTGAACCAGTGTAATTTAATGTTGCAGACTCTTGGTTATTTTATACCTTTGTGTGCATAAAAACTAAACATTGTGTGATGACAGAAATAAAAAGTCGAAGGAAAATAACATCCCGATTGTCACCATTAGGAAAAATTGACCTGTTCCTCAACCTAGTCTGTAAAATGAGTTTCTAGGTCTTAGCACTGTGTGGAAGAGTAAATGCAAGAAAATTACTTGTGGAAGTGAAACGAGTGAAACACCAATCACTGACAATCTGCTTTCTAATAAACAGTTGTCTTAATGTCATGAATTAATGTTTTTATTTATTTATTATTTTACAAATAACAGCAGGGGGATATAATTCAGAATAAATGCTCAACTACTGCAGAGGAAGTACAGTACTATGTATAACACATAATACAGCATTTTATGCCACTTTACTATATCTCAGAGGGAAATATTGTCATTTTTATTTCATTATACTTATATTATGATTCTAAACAATTAATTATAATTCCATGCTCCATGCATGACCCCTTTACTACAAATCACTTTAAACCACACTATTACTTTGCAAACCATGCTACTACATTTCAGAAATTATTTTCGCCAGTTACATTGACAAAAAATGAATGCAGATTTGATGCATCACATCTACATAAAAGTCTAAAACACATCTGATAATGATCACCTTACATTTGGTGAGTACACATCTTTTGAATATCACTACATCATCTTTAGCAGTCCCCAGACTGGCCCCCACAAGTCAGGACCTCAATCCCACAGAGCAAATTTGGGGTGAGATGGAAAATAAACAGGATAGGTCTATTCTAAGTGGATAAAATCAGTAGGACTCACTTCATCTGATATTTGTTGTGCTCAGAGTAACCGTCTGCATGTTCCATGAATGTTATGAAATTAAATTATGTTTTGGAGACAAAAAAGGTCAATATTTTCATCTGCTAGGTGTAAACCAAACTCTTATTACTTTGCAAACCATGCTACTACATTTTAGAAATTATTTTTGCCAGTTACTTTGACAAAAAATGAATGCAGATGTGATGCATCACACATCTAAAAGTCTAAAACACATCTGATGATGATCACCTTACATTTGGTGAGTACATATCTTTTGAATATCACTCCATCATTTTTAGCAGTCCTCCCATACTGTGCTACATGACAGTTTACAGGACACCCAAACGTTGCTCGTCATTTGTCTCAGATTTCTCAGAACTACAATCAATTATCCACACCAGATACAACTGAGTTCTAGTATCAGGCAATTTTAACATACATATAGACAATCAATCAAACTCTTTTATTTTGGACTTTGTGAACATGCTGCACAGTATGAATTTTAATAAACATATTAATCAACCGACTCACAACAGAGGTCACACTTTAGATCTTGTCATAACATATGAACTATCTGCAAATATCACTTTAGTTGTTGATGTAGGAATCTATATCTGACCATTTTTGTGTCTTTTTTACTATCACTTTTTTTTTATTAAGCAGGACTTTTCAGAACAAACTGTGAGGAAGCATCATCTTAACACTGAAGTGGCTACAAATCTTTTAAGCAAAACTACTGCAATAATTTTACCTTCCTCTAGTGATTTTATTGAAAGTATAGAACGTTTTAACAGTAAACTTAGGTTAGCAATTGACAAAGTGGCTCCTCTAAGACTAAAAAAGAAAAAGAAAAAATTTGAAAATAAACAACTAAAGGGAAACTGTTGCAAATGTGACGTCCATGAAATGTAAGGTCACATTTTATGCCATTTTGTTTGTTTTTTTTAAAAGCAACAGCAAAGAGAGCTATTGAGTATTACCAGTAGGAGGCAGTGTTGCGCCTTGCTTCTCCTTTTGGACTCTCCTTGTGATCGAACCGTTGTCAACTTCCTCATTACGCTGAGCGAAGCTGTACTGGAAAGGAGCAAGCGCTTGTCTGTCTCATTTCTTCTCCTGTTTTACAGGTTGGTGATGACTTAAAACATGTTTAGCTACCCACAGTTGTGTTATAAGTTTAAAAATGATGTGAGGTCGATTTTGCTAAGGGTACTGAAAATGTTTGTGTGACTTTCGTAATGAGTAGCAAAAACGTGGTTTTCTGTGTGTCGTGTGTGGCGCCGCTGTATATTTGTTTTTCTGTTGTGACCAAACCTTGTTTCTGGCTCCAGCACATTTCAGTTCGAGTAAAAGACTGTTATTTATTTTCTAAAACGTATTCCTTCGCACAGTCTACCAGGGCTTGAGTGAGAAACATGACGACATTCGGCATGAGCTGAGACCCCTCCTCTCAGACCCTACAGTCACTGATGAGACACTTTTAAGACAAGTTACCAAGACAACAAATGAGGAGAGTGAGAGGAAAAGACGCTTAGGGCGCAGCACCCGCCCGAGAACAGCTCACGTACAGAGCAGTGAGAGTAACACTGGTGAGGTGAGTAAAGAGAAGAGTAACCCTGATACCAACACTAAAGATGAGCTGCTTCATCAACTGAGCACTCAAGTGCAGGTCCTGGCACAAGCTGTAAGCTCCCTACAGTCAAATGCTCCAGTAACAGTGAAGCAGCCCACACTTGATCACCAGCCCCAGTGTACCTACCAGTGTCCTAATGTACAGAACAGACGGCTAAGAAAAGGGAAACCACATGGCTGCCCCAACTGCATCGCCAGCAATCGGACTGACTGCAATCACTGTTTCGCTTGCGGTGAAGAGGGACACCGTGCTGTAGGATGCTTAAAAAGATCTAAACCATCGGGAAATGCACCCCGGTCATGGCAGGGGGACAAGCTGTGACCAACAATAGTGCTAAGTCCCACCCAAACAACAGCAAACTAGCCGTCACTCAGCCACCAGTTGATAGTAAACCAACATCACAGCGAGTAGCTAAACTAATTGGAGAGAAATGCTTACTGAAATGTAACCTGAATGGTTATACTGTGACTGCCCTTCACGACTCTGGTGCTCACGTCAGTATAATAGACCGCTCATGGAAACAAAAATACCTTCCCCAACAAGAAGTGCGTCCTCTTGGTGAGCTCTTGGGAGACAGAGATCTTGATCTCATTGCAGCCAATGGAGAGCCGATACCATATGATGGATGGGTTGAACTCACCTTTAACCTACCAGGCAATGACGATCCAAACCTCGCCATCAGAGTGCCATTCCTGGTCAGTCAGGTGAGTCTGGCGAGGCCAATAGTGGGCTTCAATGTGATTAAAGAGCTCATCCTGGGGCAAGAGGGTGGGATGGGTGTTATTGTGCGACTGCTGGAAGATGCCATGCAGGTTGAAGGCAATTGTAAACTTTATCCAGACCCAGGAGCCCACTCATGGCCATCCACTGGTGAGAGTTGGTCAGCATGAAGTAGTTATACATCCTGGCCAGGTTGCCCGCATCAAATGTAAGGTGCCAGCTGATTTCACCCCATCTGTGGCACTGTTCGAGGTCAGCCATCTGGACATAAAACTGGAACAACTAGACCTCGGTGATGGCCTGGTTGAGGTTCACCACACCGTGGACCACCACACTGGGATTGCCTTCACAGTCTTAGGCAGTATCCAGCCCATCGACAAGATAGTGGAAACAGACCAAGCAAGTAGCATTGAGGTCAATGAAGTCGACTCACCTGTTCCTGACTGCAAAAATGAAACAGAACAGCTGCCCCAGCTGTGGCAGCCCCCTGTTGATCTAAGCCATTTAAATCAGGAGCAACAAGAACTGGTGAAAACAATGCTCTATGAGGAATCAAATCATTTGCTCGGGATGATCACGATATCGGATGTGTTCCAAGCCTCCAAATGAGCATGATACTGAAGGATGACATCCCAGTGCAGCGATCCTATGCAGCAGTTCCCAAGCCCCTCTACCAGGAAGTCAAGGAGTATATTCAGGACTTATTGGCAAAGAAGTGGATAGTGAAATCAAAGTCCCCATACTCCGCCCCAGTAGTTTGCGTCCGTAAGAAGGACGGGAGCTTGAGGCTGTGCATTGACTACAGGCTTCTGAACCAAAAGACAGTCCCAGACAGACACCCTCTGCCCCGTATTCAAGACCTGATTGATACGCTTGGTGGGTACAGCTGGTTCTCAATTCTGGATCAGGGAAAAGCCTATCATCAAGGGTTCATCGCTGAGGGGTCACGGCACCTGACGGCGTTCATCACTCCATGGGGTTGTATGAGTGGGTGCGTATCCCCTTTGGACTTTCGAATGCACCCGCAGCATTTCAGAGGAGTATGGAGGAGATGCTCAACTCCTTGCGGGATGAGTGCTGTATCCCCTACTTGGACGACGTCCTCTGTTATGCTAAGACCTTTGAAGAACATGTTGAGGTTCTGAGACGCGTCCTGAGGGCTCTCCAACGCCACAGTGTGAAACTCAGGCCAACCAAGTGCGAGCTCCTAAAAAGAGAGGTCCGTTATGTGGGGAGGCTGGTCTCGGCCGATGGAGTCAGGGTTGACCCCAAGGACCTGGAAGCCATCCAGGCGCTGAGGAGCAAAACCCCCAGCACTGTTGGAGAAGTCCAGAAGCTTCTAGGATTCCTCAGCTATTACCGGACATACGTTCAAGACTTCTCTAGAGTTGCAAAACCAATGTATGAGCTCTTACAAACCAAGACCCTTGCCACAGTGATGCCTCCGCCCAAGCAAAGGAAAGGGAAAGGGGCACAACTGTTGTCCAGAACTCCAGTAAAGTGGGCCGAAGAGCACCAAAGGGCCCTAGACCAGCTCATACACATCCTGTCCAACCCGCCAGTGCTTGGTTATCCTGATTTTGACCTCCCTTTTGTGCTTCACACAGATGCATCAGAACAGGGGCTGGGCGCTGTCCTGTACCAACGCCAGGGAGGAAAGCTCAGGGTGATCGCTTATGGGTCCAGAACATTGATGCCTGCAGAGCGAAACTACCACCTCCACTCAGGCAAGCTCGAATTTCTGGCTTTGAAGTGGGCCATCAGCGAGAAATTTCGAGACTATTTGTTCTATGCACCCCACTTCTACACGGATAACAATCCGTTAACCTATGTGATGAGCACGGCTAAGTTAAATGCTGTTGGCCACCGATGGGTGGGTGAGCTTGCTGATTTCCGGTTTGAGGTGAAATACCGGCCAGGAAAAGTAAACCTTGATGCTGACACTCTGTCTAGGTTGCCCTTAGATATTGACAGTTATGTGGACTCATGCACACAGGAGCTGCCCAGAGACATCATTCTGGCAACCTGGGAAGGTAGCAGAGTGGCCAAGCAACAAGATGTCGCCTATGTAGCTGTCCTCAACTTGTCACAGCACAGTTCAACTACACAGTCACCAGAGCTGTTCCCAACCATAAGCCACGATGAGCTCATGAAATCTCAGCGAGCTGATCCTGTCATCAGTCAAGTCATCAAACTGAAAGAGACTAACAACACTCTAACCAGTGATGTGAGAGGCGAAGTTAATGGTCTGACCAAGAAACTTCTGCATGAGTGGGGAAAACTCCATCTCAAAGATGGTCTGCTATATCGGGAAACCAGTCAAAGGAGTCAGCTTGTCCTACCCAGCCAGTACCGAGCTTTGGTCCTGAAACACCTCCATGATGACATGGGTCATATGGGGACCGAGAGGGTCTTGGGCCTAGCTAGAGACCGATTTTACTGGCCATACATGAAACAGGATGTTGAGGCTTACGTGACTAGAAAGTGTCCGTGTATCAAGCAGAAAAAAGGGAAGCATTACCACCAGCTCACCCCTAGAGCTTGTGTCAATCGACTACCTCCACCTGGAGCCAAGTAGAGGAGGCTTTGAGTACATCCTGGTGGTTGTAGACCATTTCACTAGGTTCGCCCAAGCCTATGCAACCAGAAATAAGTCTGGAAAAACAGCTGC
The DNA here is from genome assembly GCA_014281875.1 of Nibea albiflora. Lineage (NCBI taxonomy): Eukaryota > Metazoa > Chordata > Actinopteri > Sciaenidae > Nibea > Nibea albiflora. Next base: position 18,476,965 of record CM024809.1, read on the forward strand.
AGAGAAAATCTTTGATGATTTTATCCCACAGTTCGGCTATCCATGGAAATTACATCATGACCAAGGAAGAGAATTTGAAAATGAACTATTTAAAACCTTGCAGAAGCTGAGTGGTGTGGGTCACTCAAGGACCACCCCCTACCATCCTCAGGGTAACCCGGCGGAGAGATTTAACCGCACCTTGCTTCAAATGCTCAGAACCCTGAAGGAGAAGGAAAAGGAAAGGTGGAGAGAACATCTGTCAAAAGTCATCCATGCTTATAACTGTACCAGACATGAGGCGACTGGCTTCTCACCTTTCTATTTGATGTATGGCCGTCACCCACGTCTCCCTGTGGACATGATATTTGCCCTGGGTACGGATGAAGAGACTACCTCCCCAAGAGGCTATGCAGAGAAGTGGGCCTCTAGAATGAAGGAAGCTTACAGACTCACCTCTGAGAATAGTCAGCAGTCAAGTTCTAGGGGGAAGAGATACTATGACCGCTACATGAAGGGTGTTGACCCAGGTGACCGTGTCTTGGTGCGTAACTTGAGTGAGAGAGGTGGGACAGGTAAGCTAAGAGCATACTGGGAGGACACAGTCCATGTTGTAAAGGAGAGAGTCACTGATGGGCCGGTCTACAAAGTGACGCCAGAAACCGGTGGGAGTAGAGTACGCACACTACACCGCAACCTGCTTCACATAGTCAGTGATCTACCAGTAGACTCACCCCAGCCAGCAGAACAGAGGGGGCACTCACCAAAACACTTACCTGCTCCATCAACAGCACCACTTCAACAGAGAGCAAGGGTCAGACAGCCAAATACAAAGAGACAGAGTGAATGGAGCCCAAGCAGTGATTCTTCTGATGACGAGGAGCCCCGATACTGGCTGAGACTACCTGTGAGGAGAGGACTCAAGAACACACAAGTACACCCTGTATGTGAGCCTCAGGGACACTCTAATCTACAGTATAATCATGTAACAACCACTGAGAAATCTGACCAAACTCGAGCACTTGTATCCGAAAGAGAAACAAGACGAAGTGTACATGGAGAGTTTGCCTGACGTAGAGAGCAGAGAAACGGGACAGAGGACATATGAGGAGGAAGGAGAAGGAGGAGGAGTACTTACCTATTGAGCCAATACCAGCAGAACCTGGGCAGGAAGCCACAAGGCTGGTAACCCCTCAGACAGGAAGTGAACAGCCCAATGATGATCAAGCTACCCATCCTCAAACTCGGAGGTCCAGTCGGGAGAGAAAACCCACTCAGATGCTCACATACCAAACACTAGGCCGACCCTCATACCAACCCCGAACCATTTGCAACACAGTGGGGGCCTATGGATTGCCAGCAATACCAACCTGGGGAGTGCCACCATATCCCATGACCCATCACACACCTTTTCAGGCACCGCCATACCACACACTATACCAAATCTTGCCACACACATCAGCTACACAGTTCACTGCACCATTAGTTGTTTATTGAGAGTCGTGCACGTATACTACTAAACAGACTCATTTTGAACTGGACAAGAAATGTTGTATATTGTTGAATGTTGGAAAGATTTGAGGTTTAGGAGTATGTAAATGTCTGGAGCCATTTTTATTTTTTCAGGGAGCGTGTGACGTCCATGAAATGTAAGGTCACATTTTATGTCATTTTGTTTGTTTTATTTTGAAAATATTATTTCTCTGGAAGAAATATCTGACTATATGTGCCAAAATGGTCAATGATTACCTCTTGGTAAAAGCAACAGCAAAGAGAGCTATTGAGTATTACCAGTAGGAGGCAGTGTTGTCCCTTGCGTCTCCTTTTGGACTCTCCTTGTGAACGGACCGTTGTCAACTTCCTCATTACGCTGAGCGAAGCTGTACTGGAAAGGAGCAAGCGCGTCTGTCTCATTTCTTCTCCTGTTTTACAGCTTGGTGATGACTTAAAACATGTTTAGCTACCCACAGTTGTGTTATAAGTTTTAAAATGATGTGAGGTCGATTTTGCTAAGGGTACTGAAAATGTTTGTGTGACTTTCGTAATGAGTAGCAAAAACGTGGTTTTCTGTGTGTCGCGTGTGGCCTAAGATGGCGCTGTTGTATATTTGTTTTTCTGTTGTGACCAAACCTTGTTTCTGGCTCCAGCACATTTCAGTTTGAGTAAAAACTGTTATTTTCGGTACAGTATTTTGTTACATATGGAAATAGGTTGAATGTTACAGTTAGGCTATGAGAGATACATTTGTTAAAATTGGCAGTAATTAAGTGTTTCAACTTTTCAAGCCTTCAGCTCAGACATTTATTTTATTTTTATTTGCACTATATGTGAGATTGAATAAGGGAACCTGTGGAGGCCTATACTTGATATTTCATTATTGTCAGTAGTTCTGAACTCGACAGTAGCAGTTAATTCACTGAATGAAGATGTAATAACACAGTGGTTCACTGAATTATTCCTTATGAAGTATTGAAAAAATGTGTTTATTTGGAGACAAGGATGATGCAATAACCAGCTTATGTGTATTTTGAGTTTGTTTTGTACTGATTAAGGACGTTTGAATATGGATAAACAAAATACAGAAAAGAGATAAAAGAGAAGAGATATTTTGTAAACTGGAAAATAAATTACGCTGAGCAAAGCTGTACTGGAAAGGAGCAAGCGCATCTGTCTCATTTCTTCTCCTGTTTTACAGGTACCCTGCCTGGGACCTGTTACACAAAGCAGAAAGAAATTGGAGAAAGAACAAATTGATGGCAAACTATGAAATATTGCATAAACAACTGACCATCTACAATGAGGAAATTAAACACGCAAGACAGGTACACTTTTCAAAATTGACATCCAACAACTGCAGTAACCCCAAAATCATTTTTTCAACTGTTGATCTATTAACCAATCCTGTTTTTATGAAGCCGAGAAGTTGCTCACAATTGTGAATTATTCTCTTCTCTTTCGGACACCAAATGGCTAAGTTTAACCCTCTAGAAAACTTCACGTTTGACAAGCCAACAGAGTGGCTCGAATGGAAACAACAGTAGTATCAGGAGTGATACGGGATCACAACAAAACTACACAAAGACGAGGGACAAGTACAAGTGATTTATGTCATGGGCAATGAGACAGAAAACATTTTTAAGTCATTCACATTTGCTCAAGAGCTCTCCCACAGGCTGCAGCTGATGGCAAACCTGATGCTGACACAGACTGTCAGACAGTCAGAAGAGGTGACAGTGAGTCTGCAAGGAGACACTGCGGGATCAGAAAGCATGAACTGGAAACCGCAACAGCGTGAACAAGGAACAAAGAGAGCTTTTAGCATCATCATCATACTTTTATATACTATAAGATTACTGTCAACTATCCTCACGATTTCAAGTTTTACCAGTAAAGAGGGTCTCCACATTGTCAACATACCATCATTCGCCGTGGTCCGTTTTAGGGATCATCTGCAAATTACACGTTTCAGTATGAATTTAGTGATGAAAAATGTTCACTAACAATCAATGAAATTACTTTTTACCATTCTGTTTGCTGTAGTGGATCATATTTGCAATGCCCTAACTACTACAGGTGAGGATTTTCTGAAAAAAACATATAGTATGCATTTCATGACTGAAAATATTCACTAAAAATCAATGAAATGACTTTTTACCATTCTGTTCGCTGTAGTAGGGGGGTGCAACTACAGGTGGATACCACTCTGGTAGAATTCAAAATTGACACAGGAGCTGATGTCACTGTCATAAACGAGGACACATTTCACACACTCACCCCTGAGAGAACACTGGACCCACCTGACATTCCTCTGGACAGCCCTGGAGGTGAGCTGCTGTGTCTGGGCTACTTAACCAGTCAGTCACAAAGGAAGAGATTACCCGTTCACAGCCTATGTAGTACATGGACACAGAGTCAGTGATCTCCTCAGCCGGGCCCTGTCAGTAAAAATGAACCTGGTGAGGCAAGTAGATTAGCTAAAATGCATCACCAGCCATCTGCAAATCCAACATTCTACAGAAAATACACAATGGACATCAGGGGCTAACAAAGTGTAGAGACAGAGCAAAATCATCAGTTTGGTGACCAGGGGTCCGTTTCACAAAGAAGGTTCAACAAACTCTGAGTCAAATCCTTAAAGCCAACATCAATGGAGCCCAGATTCAATGATTAAACAGGGGAACTGACAGGAAGAGGGCAGCATTTTTCACCACAATGGAGTTATTGACATATTGATGACTGCATATGGAGATTTTGAGCATGTCTTAAGAAAGAAGTGCAACACTGCAACAGCTGCTAAAGAGAGGGAGAGGGTGTGGGAGAGCATTGCTGCTCGGGTCAATGCGTAAGTTTAAATGTAATATTTTGCAATCACAATGACTATTGAAGGGCAAACTGCATGAATGGAGCCTATTAATTTATTTCATGTAGGTGCAATCCAGCGGGGGAGAAGCGCACTTGGCAGCAACTTAAGATGAAATATAAAAACATTGTTCAAACAGCAACAACACATGCCACAATAATATCGCAGGCCCTCTCGGGGGTCACCCTGAGGTGACATAGGCACTGGAAACGGGCTTTCAGAAGGCCTATGGTCATCTCCACCTGGGCCCTCGTCCTGCTGTGAGCACGGTTGAAGTTTTGTTGGGGGCCTGGCTCAGGGTCAGGGTAAGGGGTCAGCAGCCTTGGTTGGCATGGGTAACCCCTGTCACCCAGCAGAAGGCCGTCAAACTCTCCTGTAATATAGAGTGGATGCATGGAGTATTGTAAAGGAGGGAGACAAGGGAATTATACTGCAAACCTTCAGGTTTCTCACCACGCTGCAGTCTGGCACTCAGGTTTGACTCGTGGTATATCCTTGAGTAATGAACAGACCCAGGCCACTTGGCCTCCACATTAGAGATGATGTGTGCAGCATCACATATGATCTTGACAGTGCAGAGAATGACAGATATTAGTTAAACTATGAGGAAGTGCTTAACACTGTGAAACTTCTTGGTCTACATGTACCTGCACATTAATGCTGTGAATGGACTTCCTATTCACATAATCAGCCTCATTATGTGAGGGAGCTGTGATGGGGATGTGCGTGCCATCTATGCAGCCAATCACACTGGGAAATCCTAAAACAAATAAAAATTACTAATCCAAGTCTGAGGTGGCAGCACAATGTCATAATACAGCCTGATATTAAAGGATCCTACTCTTCCTTGATGGCCCTGACAGGTTTGTATCCAGGGAAGATGGCAAATGTGGGTAACAGCGTTTTCAGGGCGAGGCAGACTCTTCTGATCGCCCTGCATACAGTTGCCTTGCTCAAGTGCTCAGCATCTCCGACATTATACAAAAAACTCCCATTGGCAAAATCACGCAGCGCCACGGGAGTCGAACCGGAGCCGCTGCAACGAGGACTGCAGCCTCCATGCATGGGGCGGTCGCTTTACCCGCTAGGCCACGGGCCGCCCCTCGACTGGTGATATTTGAAATGTACGGACGGGTGAGGTTGTGTACGTAAATGATGTACTGCGAAGTAAAACGGTACCGCTCAAAAAGAAAATTGTCCGGGAGGGCTGAAATGTCTATGCGAGGTCTAAGGACTCTCTCCCGACAGATATTTAATTCCCTGCGCAGGATTGCTGCACATTCATCCACGGGATCGCGGTCAAAAGGGCACGCCATGTTCATGCAAAAAAGTTGACAAAGTTGACACCAAACGTTGCAGACTGGAATTAGAGAATGACTTAAATATGTCAGCCGGAGAGTTCTGACACCACAGGAATGAGGAAATGAAAAGGAGCGTGTGGCTCTGAAAGTGGGCGGAGACAGAGAGAAACTCGAGGTTTCTTCAGGAAAACCTGCTCCCGACTAGGTTAGATTCACGGAGTCTGTTACTACGGCAACTGACCGCGAGGTTAAGTTACGTCTCTTTGTGAAACAGATTAGAGTTACCCCTCTCTCCCTGGTTTGACTGACCCTCCTTTGTGAAACGGAAAACTCTGAGTTTCTGTGATTCCAGGATTAACAGACTCTGAGTTTTCCATAAACCTGCTTCGTGAAAAGGACCCCAGCTCCCAGTAGGTATTTTGTGTTGAATTTTCAGCCAAACCATTGACATTCAGCAGAGATAGGCCATAGTCTGGATCCTCTGTGTAGGTGAACCTGCAAAGACAACAGGAGATAACTGGATGACCAGACTAACCCTGGTCATGAGAGGAAAAGAGTTTTTTTTAAAGACTGATCTCAGGGACATAACACATTTTACTGGTCAATATATTGTCCCACAAATTATTGCTATTGTCAACATGATAATATATCATGTTCATATCATATTCCTCTAATGTGTCAGTTGTCACTCAGTTGTAAAGTTCTAGCAATTGCCATTTGTAACATGTATTTTCCCGCAGGGTGTTCGCATACTCAAAAAAAAAGATATATTGGATTTACTTAAAAATGTTGTTTCAAGTGGTTCCACATAACTTTGTTAAGTAGATGTTAATAAACCAGTTTTCATACCAGTTACTCAATATATTGAAGTATATTGTACAACAGTGACTTAAGTGACTTTAACTTAATTGGGTTACTTTCATTTTATGTATGAAGCCTAAATTAAACTTACGTGATATGGTTAAGTTCAGTGAATGAACTGGATATTAATTAAAGCAACACAGGGTTATTGAGTCAGAGTAACTTGATGTGGTTAAATTAGTCTTAATTGAGTTTAGTTTGTCCAATTAAAATGTCAAAATGATAAAAATAGAAGAAAGCTGTTAACAGAGGGGGGATCACAACTTTTCTCAAAACAGAACTTTTATTAACCACTCAAAAGTAGCCTGTTATACAAAAACACAGCATAAAAATCCTTGTACTTGCACATGTATGAACATAACACCAATTAGTTTAATGTACTGTCATTAGCTGAGATTTTTCTGAGAGCGGCCATAACTATATTTTAACATAACATTACAAAGTGTCAAGAGATTTTTAAAAAAATTTCAATAAACATATTGCCAATAAATTCCAACTCTTAACTCCAGCAATGCCAAGGGCTATGCCTCTTGGGCAGGGGGTCACAAGCTCTTAACAGCATGACGTATCTTTTACAAGCATCTTTTACCCAGTAGGGCTGACAGTGTGTACAACAAGAGGCAGCTTATAACAACTTGAACTACTGTACACACAATTTGACAAATAATCATGTCACTGAAAAAGGAGGGGGTCCCAATGTCCCCTGGTGTCACAATTATCAGAAAACGTGTGTTCATTTGTCTTTGTATGATGTCTGGTTTAGGACTTAATTGGCGTTTTCGACCATTCGTGTGGACAAATTCAAAATGGCCACCAAAAAAACCCCATGGGACATTAGTTGACCCCGGCAGCAAGCAAAGATCTTAAGTAGACACCTTAAGGGTCCTAAAAAACATGTTTCAAAAACGTTTGTCTCTGGGACACTGGGACCCCTCCTTCCTACTAGACTAAAAAGCATCGACAAGCAGCATTTAGTCCACGGTCAGTACTTTGATAGAGTCCCATTTGAAACAGTAACCGTGAGAAATTACAAAAAATGTTAACACAGTCAGAATTATAGCTCAAGTAGCCAAAATAACAAAAACACGACAGCACACTGAATAGCCTCCAGGTCACAACACAATGGCTTCATGCATTCATTCAAGCAGTTTGTTTTTGAGTACCTGGATTTTGGTTGAAAGCCTGTGTGTATCAGGTTCCATCAGGATCTTTTGAATGAATTCAAACGTGTACCTGAGGTCAGTTGGATAGCTCAGGTTCAGGTCGTAGATGATACCAAACAGTAAGGCACAAGCAGTGGCGACATCTTTGAGTCCAGAGAGCACCTGCACACCTTCAACTATGATGCCCACATCTTCTGGAGGTTGACCAACATCTGCACCTGGATGTTTTATCACATAGATGCCGATGACCGTTTGATCCAAATCTCTCCGGGTTTTCATCGGGGTTCTCGCTCTAGAAACAGACAAAAAGGGACAACAATAATTTACTAAAAACTCACCCAACGAAAGCACATAATTCACAGGAAACATTTTAATATTCACATTGGTAATTGACTCCACTAGTAAGTTAAGTCAGTTAAATGAAAAAAATTAATAAAAAATAAAAACATTGATGAGAGCATATTTAGCACTGAATGTTGAAGAAATATAACTGATAACACTTACTCCGTATTCCTTCACTAGCTCTTCAGGGTCTTCATTGAAATACAAAGCTAGTGCTTGGAGGCTGCGAGCTCTCCTTGTTTCGATGGAGTCGTACTGCAAAACAGGAAATATAGTGTATAAACAAGTCACTGACATTTAGAAGATGGAAAAAATCCAGAAAGTGATCCCTGACACAGATGTTAGTTGGCCAGCCAGTTTTCATGCAGAGGTCACTCAGACATTCATAAATTCACAGTTAACTGCAGGTGCATTTGCCAATTAGTTAATTGTGTTAGTATAAGTATAGAAATATAATTATCCACAGCAACCGAGGTATCCATTACCATGCAAGTATTTATACACAAACCTCGTCAATAACAGCCATGATCTTTTTGATTTGTTTCCTGCTGCTCCTCCTTTCGTACGGAGCACTGTAGCCAACCTGTCAGAGTAGTGGTCCAGTTGCGACATAAACTTTGGGATGAGCGGGATGGTGGTTATTCGCGTGAACTCTGCGCTTACCTAGGTACATGTTTCAACAAGACAAAACCACAAATATATAATACGAAACAGTTTGAGGTACTTTATGCAGAATGTATCTTTAAAGTTTTGTTAGATATAGGCAATAAGTACAATGTCAAAATATTTTTGACCAATTACCAGAAATATTAAAGTTGTGATGATACTTTCAAGACTCGCCTCATGTTCCATAAAAAGAGCCGGCCACCTACTTTTGAATTCTGCGATGAAGGGCATGTCTTGAACCACCTCATACGGCCGATGAGTAGATGGACTCTTGTTGATACAGTTGTCCCACAGTCTTTACAAGACCACATTCATATCTGTTGAAAAAACAAAGTGAGATTAGAATCAAAACATTAAAGGCAGTCCTAGACAACAGATCCTTCAATTGCCTTTTCCAGGCCTCCCCTCCTCTGGCAACCCACTACCCCTTTACTGTGTGGTATACTACTATGCCTGCATGGATGTTCTGTGACTATTATTGTTGTGAGGCCTGGTTCGGGTTAAACCCTTTGAAAAACATCAATGAAACACAGCAAAAGAAAGACATTTTTCACAGTTTTCATACACACTGGTGTATACAGTCATACGTTTTTTCATTTTTCAGCTCATACACGTTTGTTTTCACTCCGGTCCAAACGCTGCACCACTGGCGGTGTGTCGTGTTTCCATAGCAACTGAGCGGGGAAAATACGCACGTCATGTTTACATGAGTCCCGATTTTAAAAAAATAAAAATTCTATCTGAGAACATTACACAGGTTGTTTGTAGCGCTGCTCTCACCTCGTTCAATAAACGAGACGCTCCAGTTAGCTCCGTTAGCGTCGTTAGCTCGGCTACAGTCGAACGTTTTACCGAGCTAACGATGCTAACGGAGCTAACTGCCAAACAGAAACACGTGGTATTGGATCGATCAGAATCGGAACTACGAGTAGAACAGTAGTACAAGTAGTACAAGCAGCAACAAGATGTTTACTTACCTCTATTTCGAGGATGGCTGCGGATTTATCTAGGGTGTTTCTCCATGAGCAGCGAAAAGGATAATGGCGGAGGCAACATAATCTTGCGTGATTGTGCACGAGATTAAACGGGATGTGCGAACTTTTATGAAGTCCTTTTGGTTTTACATAACAGAGTTGAGTAGGGGTATCTAACAAGGCCAAGTAAACCTGACGTTGCATATTTTTGCTCCCAACCACCACGACCAACTTAAGTTGATATAAAAAAAACTAGTGTTTTTTGAGTAATTAAAATATAATACTATTGTAGCGTCCGACCAGACGCGAGGAATAATGAGGCGTTGTTCAAACCAACCTTGTCTTTATTAATGAACGAGTTGGTTACTGTTGGCCGTAACCACGCCAAAAGAACAAACAAACAATCACGCTCCCACTCAACTCCTTCCGTCGTGCCGTCCTGCATCCACACACCCTCTCGGACCGGCGCTCACTCTCTCACCTGCTCCCCCCGCCCCCTCGCTCTCACATCCACTCAGACACGCATTCACAGACCATAGGAAATCACAGAACACATACAACACTGTAACATTACTGCAGGGTCGCTACACTATGTATTATAGCCAACAACAGTGACATTTCCTCTTTTTTTTTGAGTGTACTGTCTGTCAAACGTCTGCGGTGTTTCTCTAAATGCTGGCCTTTCAGCTGTATTAAAGGGCAGCACTTCTTTTGCGATGGAGAGAACTACACTTTCTGTGAGCGCACACAAGTTTAGATATACTCCGTCGACCGAACGCCTCAGTGAAGTGTTGACTGTCAGGACGATGGCTCTGCATGTCGAGGTGCAGTTTTTTTCCCAGCTGGGAAAACTGGGTCAGGTGGTTGTGCTTTAGGTGGGCATGCGGATTTGCCTTTTTGTTGCCACCACTGTTGAACAAATACAGTGAAAGTTTGGACACGCCTTCTCATTCAACAACAAAAAAAACTTTGTTTTTACTACTCTACATCGTAGATTAATACTGTCAAGAACAAAACCAGAAGGAACCATAAAGGAACAAATGGAATTATGTAGTAAACTGTTGTAAAGAGACATTGTTTCACATCTTTTGTTCTGCAGAGCCAAATCAAATGTGGGACATATCTCTACTTTCATGCAATTAGGTACAACAGTCTTTATAATGAACAGTGAAAAGCATTCTTCTACATATCAGCCTTCATTTGGTTTTCTGGCAGTCCTGTTTTTGTCTGCTTTTGGAGCGAAACAGTGCAGCGGTCTCACCAGAAAATAGACAAACAACATTTTTTAATGCTTTAAAGGAGGCATTTATTTTATCTTTAACTCCTAGTTTGACAGAGCCACAGAATAATGAGCAGAAAACAACATTCTTTTTTTTTGTTGAGAACTTCATTTATATTCCAGAAATTTCAGATTACAGAACAGTGAACATAAAAAACATAAACAAATCAACCATACCCGCCCACCCAATCCAGAGTGTAAAAAAACAGACAAGGTGTTCTCTTGGCTGACTCACCAACATCAGGTCTTATGATACTGTTGTCTGGTTTCTTGACCAGCAGCTCCCAGTAGGTATTTTGTGTTGAATTTTCAGCCAAACCATTGACATTCAGCAGAGATAGGCCATAGTCTGGATCCCCTGTGTAGGTGAAACTGCAAAGACAACAGGAGATAACTGGATGACCAGACTGACCCTGGTCATGAGAGGAAAATAGTTTTTTTTTAAGACTGATCTCATGTGAGATGACTTCAAACCTTATTTCAACATGTTTCTACGCTGATTTAATTTTCTTTGAGCTTAAGAGATGGCAAGTGAATTAATACAGGAATTAGGTTTATCTGACATCATCTGATTCAAAACAGAAATACAAAAGGGTAAAATAGAGAGCTGATGATCTGAGGCTGCACTCAGGACTCAAAGTCCATGAAGTTGTCTCTTTGAATGGTTTGTTACTATGATCACCTGACAATCAAAGAAAAGCTCAGACTAACACCAAATACATGTAATGGTACTCTGAAACACAAACTGAGGGAACAAGAAGACACTTGCTGCCCTCTGTAGGCGTATAGTTAAAACTGCTGAAAGTGAATCAAAAGCTTAATTTAACAAAAATGTTGATGTTGCTGAAACAAAAGAAACAGTAGATTAGGCCTGGGACATAACACATTTTACTGGTCAATATATTGTCCCACAAATTATTGCTGATAAATGATATTGTCAACATGATAATATATCATGTTCATATCATATCCCTCTAATGTGTCAGTTGTCACTCAGTTGTAAAGTTCTAGAATTGCCATTTGTAACATGTATTTTCCCGCAGGGTGTTCGCACACTCAAAAAAAAGATATATTGGATTTACTTAAAAATGTTGTTTCAAGTGGTTCCACATAACTTTGTTAAGTAGATGTTAATAAACCAGTTTTCATACCAGTTACTCAGTTCAGTGAATGAACTGGATATTCATTAAAGCAACACAGGGTTATTGAGTCAGAGTAACTTGATGTGGTTAAATTAGTCTTAATTGAGTTTAGTTTGTCCAATTAAAATGTCAAAATGATAAAAATAGAAGAAAGCTGTTAACAGAGGGGGGATCACAACTTTTCTCAAAACAGAACTTTTATTAACCACTCAAAAGTAGCCTGTTATACAAAAACACAGCATAAAAATCCTTGTACTTGCACATGTATGAACATAACACCAATTAGTTTAATGTACTGTCATTAGCTGAGATTTAAGAGCGGCCATAACTATATTTTAACATAACATTACAAATTGTCACGAGATTTTTTTTAAATGTTCAATAAACATATTGCCAATAAATTCCAACTCTTAACTCCAGCAATGCCAAGGTCTATGCCTCTTGGGCAGGGGGTCACAAGCTCTTAACAGCATGACGTATCTTTTACAAGCATCTTTTACCCAGTAGGGCTGACAGTGTGTACAACGAGAGGCAGCTTATAACAACTTGAACTACTGTACACACAATTTGACAAATAATCATGTCACTGAAAAAGGAGGGGGTCCCAATGTCCCCTGGTGTCACAATTATCAGAAAACGTGTGTTCATTTGTCTTTGTATGATGTCTGGTTTAGGACTTAATTGGCGTTTTCGACCATTCGTGTGGACAAGTTCAAAATGGCCACCAAAAAACCCCCATGGGACATTAGTTGACCCCGGCAGCAAGCAAAGATCTTAAGTAGACACCTTAAGGGTCCTAAAAACATGTTTCAAAAACGTTTGTCTCTGGGACACTGGGACCCCTCCTTCCTACTAGACTAAAAAGCATCGACAAGCAGCATTTGGTCCACGGTCAGTACTAGAGTTATAGCTCAAGTAGCCAAAATAACAAAAACACGACAGCACACTGAATAGCCTCCAGGTCACAACACAATGGCTTCATGCATTCATTCAAGCAGTTTGTTTTTGAGTACCTGGATTTTGGTTGAAAAGCCTGTGTGTATCAAGTTCCATCAGGATCTTTTGAATGAATTCAAACGTGTACCTGAGGTCAGTTGGATAGCTCAGGTTCAGGTCGTAGATGATACCAAACAGTAAGGCACAAGCAGTGGCGACATCTTTGAGTCCAGAGAGCACCTGCACGCCTTCAACTATGATGCCCACATCTTCTGGAGGTTGACCAACATCTGCACCTGGATGTTTTATCACATAGATGCCGATGACCGTTTGATCCAAATCTCTCCGGGTTTTCATCGGGGTTCTCGCTCTAGAAACAGACAAAAAGGGACAACAATAATTTACTAAAAACTCACCCAACGAAAGCACATAATTCACAGGAAACATTTTAATATTCACATTGGTAACTGACTCCACTAGTAAGTTAAGTCAGTTAAATGAAAAAAATGTATAAAAAATAAAAACATTGATGAGAGCATATTTAGCACTGAATGTTGAAGAAATATAACTGATAACACTTACTCCGTATTCCTTCACTAGCTCTTCAGGGTCTTCATTGAAATACAAAGCTAGTGCTTGGAGGCTGCAAGCTCTCCTTGTTTCGATGGAGTCGTACTGCAAAACAGGAAATATAGTGTATAAACAAGTCACTGACATTTAGAAGATGGAAAAAATCCAGAAAGTGATCCCTGACACAGATGTTAGTTGGCCAGCCAGTTTTCATGCAGAGGTCACTCAGACATTCATAAATTCACAGTTAACTGCAGGTGCATTTGCCAATTAGTTAATTGTGTTAGTATAAGTATAGAAATATAATTATCCACAGCAACCGAGGTATCCATTACCATGCAAGTATTTATACACAAACCTCGTCAATAACAGCCATGATCTTTTTGATTTTGTTTCCTGCTGCTCCTCCTTTCGTACGGAGCACTGTAGCCAACCTGTCAGAGTAGTGGTCCAGTTGCGACATAAACTTTGGGATGAGCGGGATGGTGGTTATTCGCGTGAACTCTGCGCTTACCTAGGTACATGTTTCAACAAGACAAAAACCACAAATATATAATACGAAACAGTTTGAGGTACTTTATGCAGAATGTATCTTTAAAGTTTTGTTAGATATAGGCAATAAGTACAATGTCAAAATATTTTTGACCAATTACCAGAAATATTAAAGTTGTGATGATACTTTCAAGACTCGCCTCATGTTCCATAAAAAGAGCCGGCCACCTACTTTTGAATTCTGCGATGAAGGGCATGTCTTGAACCACCTCATACGGCCGATGAGTAGATGGACTCTTGTTGATACAGTTGTCCCACAGTCTTTACAAGACCACATTCATATCTGTTGAAAAAACAAAGTGAGATTAGAATCAAAACATTAAAGGCAGTCCTAGACAACAGATCCTTCAATTGCCTTTTCCAGGCCTCCCCTCCTCTGGCAACCCACTACCCCCTTCACTGTGTGGTATACTACTATGCCTGCATGGATGTTCTGTGACTATTATTGTTGTGAGGCCTGGTTCGGGTTAAACCCTTTGAAAAACATCAATGAAACACAGCAAAAGAAAGACATTTTTCACAGTTTTCATACACACTGGTGTATACAGTCATACGTTTTTTCATTTTTCAGCTCATACACGTTTGTTTTCACTCCGGTCCAAACGCTGCACCACTGGCGGTGTGTCGTGTTTCCATAGCAACTGAGCGGGGAAAATACGCACGTCATGTTTACATGAGTCCCGATTTTAAAAAAATAAAAATTCTATCTGAGAACATTACACAGGTTGTTTGTAGCGCTGCTCTCACCTCGTTCAATAAACGAGACGCTCCAGTTAGCTCCGTTAGCGTCGTTAGCTCGGCTACAGTCGAACGTTTTACCGAGCTAACGATGCTAACGGAGCTAACTGCCAAACAGAAACACGTGGTATTGGATCGATCAGAATCGGAACTACGAGTAGAACAGTAGTACAAGTAGTACAAGCAGCAACAAGATGTTTACTTACCTCTATTTCGAGGATGGCTGCGGATTTATCTAGGGTGTTTCTCCATGAGCAGCGAAAAGGATAATGGCGGAGGCAACATAATCTTGCGTGATTGTGCACGAGATTAAACGGGATGTGCGAACTTTTATGAAGTCCTTTTGGTTTTACATAACAGAGTTGAGTAGGGGTATCTAACAAGGCCAAGTAAACCTGACGTTGCATATTTTTGCTCCCAACCACCACGACCAACTTAAGTTGATATAAAAAAACTAGTGTTTTTTGAGTAATTAAAATATAATACTATTGTAGCGTCCGACCAGACGCGAGGAATAATGAGGCGTTGTTCAACCAACCTTGTCTTTATTAATGAACGAGTTGGTTACTGTTGGCCGTAACCACGCCAAAAGAACAAACAAACAATCACGCTCCCACTCAACTCCTTCCGTCGTGCCGTCCTGCATCCACACACCCTCTCGGACCGGCGCTCACTCTCTCACCTGCTCCCCCCGCCCCCCTCGCTCTCACATCCACTCAGACACGCATTCACAGACCATAGGAAATCACAGAACACATACAACACTGTAACATTACTGCAGGGTCGCTACACTATGTATTATAGCCAACAACAGTGACATTTCCTCTTTTTTTTTGAGTGTACTGTCTGTCAAACGTCTGCGGTGTTTCTCTAAATGCTGGCCTTTCAGCTGTATTAAAGGGCAGCACTTCTTTTGCGATGGAGAGAACTACACTTTCTGTGAGCGCACACAAGTTTAGATATACTCCGTCGACCGAACGCCTCAGTGAAGTGTTGACTGTCAGGACGAAGGCTCTGCATGTCGAGGTGCAGTTTTTTTTCCCAGCTGGGAAAACTGGGTCAGGTGGTTGTGCTTTAGGTGGGCATGCGGATTTGCCTTTTTTGTTGCCACCACTGTTGAACAAATACAGTGAAAGTTTGGACACGCCTTCTCATTCAACAACAAAAAAAACTTTGTTTTTACTACTCTACATCGTAGATTAATACTGTCAAGAACAAAACCAGAAGGAACCATAAAGGAACAAATGGAATTATGTAGTAAACTGTTGTAAAGAGACATTGTTTCACATCTTTTTGTTCTGCAGAGCCAAATCAAATGTGGGACATATCTCTACTTTCATGCAATTAGGTACAACAGTCTTTATAATGAACAGTGAAAAGCATTCTTCTACATATCAGCCTTCATTTGGTTTTCTGGCAGTCCTGTTTTTGTCTGCTTTTGGAGCGAAACAGTGCAGCGGTCTCACCAGAAAATAGACAAACAACATTTTTTAATGCTTTAAAGGAGGCATTTATTTTATCTTTAACTCCTAGTTTGACAGAGCCACAGAATAATGAGCAGAAAACAACATTCTTTTTTTTTTGTTGAGAACTTCATTTATATTCCAGAAATTTCAGATTACAGAACAGTGAACATAAAAAACATAAACAAATCAACCATACCCGCCCACCCAATCCAGAGTGTAAAAAAACAGACAAGGTGTTCTCTTGGCTGACTCACCAACATCAGGTCTTATGATACTGTTGTCTGGTTTCTTGACCAGCAAGCTCCCAGTAGGTATTTTGTGTTGAATTTTCAGCCAAACCATTGACATTCAGCAGAGATAGGCCATAGTCTGGATCCCCTGTGTAGGTGAAACTGCAAAGACAACAGGAGATAACTGGATGACCAGACTGACCCTGGTCATGAGAGGAAAATAGTTTTTTTTTAAGACTGATCTCATGTGAGATGACTTCAAACCTTATTTCAACATGTTTCTACGCTGATTTAATTTTCTTTGAGCTTAAGAGATGGCAAGTGAATTAATACAGGAATTAGGTTTATCTGACATCATCTGATTCAAAACAGAAATACAAAAGGGTAAAATAGAGAGCTGATGATCTGAGGCTGCACTCAGGACTCAAAGTCCATGAAGTTGTCTCTTGAATGGTTTGTTACTATGATCACCTGACAATCAAAGAAAAGCTCAGACTAACACCAAATACATGTAATGGTACTCTGAAACACAAACTGAGGGAACAAGAAGACACTTGCTGCCCTCTGTAGGCGTATAGTTAAAACTGCTGAAAGTGAATCAAAAGCTTAATTTAACAAAAATGTTGATGTTGCTGAAACAAAAGAAACAGTAGATTAGGCCTGGGACATAACACATTTTACTGGTCAATATATTGTCCCACAAATTATTGCTGATAAATGATATTGTCAACATGATAATATATCATGTTCATATCATATCCCTCTAATGTGTCAGTTGTCACTCAGTTGTAAAGTTCTAGAATTGCCATTTGTAACATGTATTTTCCCGCAGGGTGTTCGCACACTCAAAAAAAAGATATATTGGATTTACTTAAAAATGTTGTTTCAAGTGGTTCCACATAACTTTGTTAAGTAGATGTTAATAAACCAGTTTTCATACCAGTTACTCAGTTCAGTGAATGAACTGGATATTCATTAAAGCAACACAGGGTTATTGAGTCAGAGTAACTTGATGTGGTTAAATTAGTCTTAATTGAGTTTAGTTTGTCCAATTAAAATGTCAAAATGATAAAAATAGAAGAAAGCTGTTAACAGAGGGGGGATCACAACTTTTCTCAAAACAGAACTTTTATTAACCACTCAAAAGTAGCCTGTTATACAAAAACACAGCATAAAAATCCTTGTACTTGCACATGTATGAACATAACACCAATTAGTTTAATGTACTGTCATTAGCTGAGATTTAAGAGCGGCCATAACTATATTTTAACATAACATTACAAATTGTCACGAGATTTTTTTTAAATGTTCAATAAACATATTGCCAATAAATTCCAACTCTTAACTCCAGCAATGCCAAGGTCTATGCCTCTTGGGCAGGGGGTCACAAGCTCTTAACAGCATGACGTATCTTTTACAAGCATCTTTTACCCAGTAGGGCTGACAGTGTGTACAACGAGAGGCAGCTTATAACAACTTGAACTACTGTACACACAATTTGACAAATAATCATGTCACTGAAAAAGGAGGGGGTCCCAATGTCCCTGGTGTCACAATTATCAGAAAACGTGTGTTCATTTGTCTTTGTATGATGTCTGGTTTAGGACTTAATTGGCGTTTTCGACCATGTCGTGTGGACAAGTTCAAAATGGCCACCAAAAAACCCCCATGGGACATTAGTTGACCCCGGCAGCAAGCAAAGATCTTAAGTAGACACCTTAAGGGTCCTAAAAAACATGTTTCAAAAACGTTTGTCTCTGGGACACTGGGACCCCTCCTTCCTACTAGACTAAAAAGCATCGACAAGCAGCATTTGGTCCACGGTCAGTACTAGAGTTATAGCTCAAGTAGCCAAAATAACAAAAACACGACAGCACACTGAATAGCCTCCAGGTCACAACACAATGGCTTCATGCATTCATTCAAGCAGTTTGTTTTTGAGTACCTGGATTTTGGTTGAAAGCCTGTGTGTATCAAGTTCCATCAGGATCTTTTGAATGAATTCAAACGTGTACCTGAGGTCAGTTGGATAGCTCAGGTTCAGGTCGTAGATGATACCAAACAGTAAGGCACAAGCAGTGGCGACATCTTTGAGTCCAGAGAGCACCTGCACGCCTTCAACTATGATGCCCACATCTTCTGGAGGTTGACCAACATCTGCACCTGGATGTTTTATCACATAGATGCCGATGACCGTTTGATCCAAATCTCTCCGGGTTTTCATCGGGGTTCTCGCTCTAGAAACAGACAAAAAGGGACAACAATAATTTACTAAAAACTCACCCAACGAAAGCACATAATTCACAGGAAACATTTTAATATTCACATTGGTAACTGACTCCACTAGTAAGTTAAGTCAGTTAAATGAAAAAAATGTATAAAAAATAAAAACATTGATGAGAGCATATTTAGCACTGAATGTTGAAGAAATATAACTGATAACACTTACTCCGTATTCCTTCACTAGCTCTTCAGGGTCTTCATTGAAATACAAAGCTAGTGCTTGGAGGCTGCAAGCTCTCCTTGTTTCGATGGAGTCGTACTGCAAAACAGGAAATATAGTGTATAAACAAGTCACTGACATTTAGAAGATGGAAAAAATCCAGAAAGTGATCCCTGACACAGATGTTAGTTGGCCAGCCAGTTTTCATGCAGAGGTCACTCAGACATTCATAAATTCACAGTTAACTGCAGGTGCATTTGCCAATTAGTTAATTGTGTTAGTATAAGTATAGAAATATAATTATCCACAGCAACCGAGGTATCCATTACCATGCAAGTATTTATACACAAACCTCGTCAATAACAGCCATGATCTTTTTGATTTTGTTTCCTGCTGCTCCTCCTTTCGTACGGAGCACTGTAGCCAACCTGTCAGAGTAGTGGTCCAGTTGCGACATAAACTTTGGGATGAGCGGGATGGTGGTTATTCGCGTGAACTCTGCGCTTACCTAGGTACATGTTTCAACAAGACAAAAACCACAATATATAATACGAAACAGTTTGAGGTACTTTATGCAGAATGTATCTTTAAAGTTTTGTTAGATATAGGCAATAAGTACAATGTCAAAATATTTTGACCAATTACCAGAAATATTAAAGTTGTGATGATACTTTCAAGACTCGCCTCATGTTCCATAAAAAGAGCCGGCCACCTACTTTTGAATTCTGCGATGAAGGGCATGTCTTGAACCACCTCATACGGCCGATGAGTAGATGGACTCTTGTTGATACAGTTGTCCCACAGTCTTTACAAGACCACATTCATATCTGTTGAAAAAACAAAGTGAGATTAGAATCAAAACATTAAAGGCAGTCCTAGACAACAGATCCTTCAATTGCCTTTTCCAGGCCTCCCCTCCTCTGGCAACCCACTACCCCCTTCACTGTGTGGTATACTACTATGCCTGCATGGATGTTCTGTGACTATTATTGTTGTGAGGCCTGGTTCGGGTTAAACCCTTTGAAAAACATCAATGAAACACAGCAAAAGAAAGACATTTTTCACAGTTTTCATACACACTGGTGTATACAGTCATATGTTTTTTCATTTTTCAGCTCATACACGTTTGTTTTCACTCCGGTCCAAACGCTGCAACCACTGGCGGTGTGTCGTGTTTCCATAGCAACTGAGCGGGGAAAATACGCACGTCATGTTTACATGAGTCCCGATTTAAAAAAAATAAAAAATTCTATCTGAGAAACATTACACAGGTTGTTTGTAGCGCTGCTCTCACCTCGTTCAATAAACGAGACGCTCCAGTTAGCTCCGTTAGCGTCGTTAGCTCGGCTACAGTCGAACGTCTTACCGAGCTAACGATGCTAACGGAGCTAACTGCCAAACAGAAACACGTGGTATTGGATCGATCAGAATCGGAACTACGAGTAGAACAGTAGTACAAGTAGTACAAGCAGCAACAAGATGTTTTACTTACCTCTATTTCGAGGATGGCTGCGGATTTATCTAGGGTGTGTTTCTCCATGAGCAGCGAAAAAGGATAATGCGGAGGCAACATAATCTTGCGTGATTGTGCACGAGATTAAACGGGATGTGCGAACTTTTATGAAGTCCTTTTGGTTTTACATAACAGAGTTGAGTAGGGGGTATCTAACAAGGCCAAGTAAACCTGACCAGCAATGCCAAGGGCTATGCCTCTTGGGCAGGGGGTCACAAGCTCTTAACAGCATGACGTATCTTTTACAAGCATCTTTTACCCAGTAGGGCTGACAGTGTGTACAACAAGAGGCAGCTTATAACAACTTGAACTACTGTACACACAATTTGACAAATAATCATGTCACTGAAAAAGGAGGGGGTCCCAATGTCCCCTGGTGTCACAATTATCAGAAAACGTGTGTTCATTTCTCTTTGTATGATGTCTGGTTTAGGACTTAATTGGTGTTTTCGACCATTCGTGTGGACAAGTTCAAAATGGCCACCAAAAAACCCCCATGGGACATTAGTTGACCCCGGCAGCAAGCAAAGATCTTAAGTAGACACCTTAAGGGTCCTAAAATGTTTCAAAATGTTTCAAAAACGTTTGTCTCTGGGACACTGGGACCCCTCCTTCCTACTAGACTAAAAAGCATCGACAAGCAGCATTTGGTCCACGGTCAGTACTAGAATTATAGCTCAAGTAGCCAAAATAACAAAAACACGACAGCACACTGAATAGCCTCCAGGTCACAACACAATGGCTTCATGCATTCATTCAAGCAGTTTGTTTTTGAGTACCTGGATTTTGGTTGAAAGCCTGTGTGTATCAAGTTCCATCAGGATCTTTTGAATGAATTCAAACGTGTACCTGAGGTCAGTTGGATAGCTCAGGTTCAGGTCGTAGATGATACCAAACAGTAAGGCACAAGCAGTGGCGACATCTTTGAGTCCAGAGAGCACCTGCACGCCTTCAACTATGATGCCCACATCTTCTGGAGGTTGACCAACATCTGCACCTGGATGTTTTATCACATAGATGCCGATGACCGTTTGATCCAAATCTCTCCGGGTTTTCATCGGGGTTCTCGCTCTAGAAACAGACAAAAAGGGACAACAATAATTTACTAAAACTCACCCAACGAAAGCACATAATTCACAGGAAACATTTTAATATTCACATTGGTAACTGACTCCACTAGTAAGTTAAGTCAGTTAAATGAAAAAAATGTATAAAAAATAAAAACATTGATGAGAGCATATTTAGCACTGAATGTTGAAGAAATATAACTGATAACACTTACTCCGTATTCCTTCACTAGCTCTTCAGGGTCTTCATTGAAATACAAAGCTAGTGCTTGGAGGCTGCAAGCTCTCCTTGTTTCGATGGAGTCGTACTGCAAAACAGGAAATATAGTGTATAAACAAGTCACTGACATTTAGAAGATGGAAAAAATTCAGAAAGTGATCCCTGACACAGATGTTAGTTGGCCAGCCAGTTTTCATGCAGAGGTCACTCAGACATTCATAAATTCACAGTTAACTGCAGGTGCATTTGCCAATTAGTTAATTGTGTTAGTATAAGTATAGAAATATAATTATCCACAGCAAACCGAGGTATCCATTACCATGCAAGTATTTATACACAAACCTCGTCAATAACAGCCATGATCTTTTTGATTTTGTTTCCTGCTGCTCCTCCTTTCGTACGGAGCACTGTAGCCAACCTGTCAGAGTAGTGGTCCAGTTGCGACATAAACTTTGGGATGAGCGGGATGGTGGTTATTCGCGTGAACTCTGCGCTTACCTAGGTACATGTTTCAACAAGACAAAAACCACAAATATATAATACGAAACAGTTTGAGGTACTTTATGCAGAATGTATCTTTAAAGTTTTGTTTGATATAGGCAATAAGTACAATGTCAAAATATTTTTGACCAATTACCAGAAATATTAAAGTTGTGATGATACTTTCAAGACTCGCCTCATGTTCCATAAAAAGAGCCGGCCACACTTCTTTTGAATTCTGCGATGAAGGGCATGTCTTGAACCACCTCATACGGCCGATGAGTAGATGGACTCTTGTTGATACAGTTGTCCCACAGTCTTTACAAGACCACATTCATATCTGTTGAAAAAACAAAGTGAGATTAGAATCAAAACATTAAAGGCAGTCCTAGACAACAGATCCTTCAATTGCCTTTTCCAGGCCTCCCCTCCTCTGGCAACCCACTACCCCTTCACTGTGTGGTATACTACTATGCCTGCATGGATGTTCTGTGACTATTATTGTTGTGAGGCCTGGTTCGGGTTAAACCCTTTGAAAAACATCAATGAAACACAGCAAAAGAAAGACATTTTTCACAGTTTTTCATACACACTGGTGTATACAGTCATATGTTTTTTCATTTTTCAGCTCATACACGTTTGTTTTCACTCCGGTCCAAACGCTGCACCACTGGCGGTGTGTCGTGTTTCCATAGCAACTGAGGCGGGGAAAATACGCACGTCATGTTTACATGAGTCCCGATTTTAAAAAAATAAAAATTCTATCTGAGAACATTACACAGGTTGTTTGTAGCGCTGCTCTCACCTCGTTCAATAAACGAGACGCTCCAGTTAGCTCCGTTAGCGTCGTTAGCCTCGGCTACAGTCGAACGTCTTACCGAGCTAACGATGCTAACGGAGCTAACTGCCAAACAGAAACACGTGGTATTGGATCGATCAGAATCGGAACTACGAGTAGAACAGTAGTACAAGTAGTACAAGCAGCAACAAGATGTTTACTTACCTCTATTTCGAGGATGGCTGCGGATTTATCTAGGGTGTGTTTCTCCATGAGCAGCGAAAAGGATAATGGCGGAGGCAACATTATCTTGCGTGATTGTGCACGAGATTAAACGGGATGTGCGAACTTTTATGAAGTCCTTTTGGTTTTACATAACAGAGTTGAGTAGGGGTATCTAACAAGGCCAAGTAAACCTGACCAGCAATGCCAAGGGCTATGCCTCTTGGGCAGGGGGTCACAAGCTCTTAACAGCATGACGTATCTTTTACAAGCATCTTTTACCCAGTAGGGCTGACAGTGTGTACAACAAGAGGCAGCTTATAACAACTTGAACTACTGTACACACAATTTGACAAATAATCATGTCACTGAAAAAGGAGGGGGTCCCAATGTCCCCTGGTGTCACAATTATCAGAAAACGTGTGTTCATTTGTCTTTGTATGATGTCTGGTTTAGGACTTAATTGGCGTTTTCGACCATTCGTGTGGACAAATTCAAAATGGCCACCAAAAAACCCCATGGGACATTAGTTGACCCCGGCAGCAAGCAAAAAATCTTAAGTAGACACCTTAAGGGTCCTAAAAAACATGTTTCAAAAACGTTTGTCTCTGGGACACTGGGACCCCTCCTTCCTACTAGACTAAAAAGCATCGACAAGCAGCATTTGGTCCACGGTCAGTACTAGAATTATAGCTCAAGTAGCCAAAATAACAAAAACACGACAGCACACTGAATAGCCTCCAGGTCACAACACAATGGCTTCATGCATTCATTCAAGCAGTTTGTTTTTGAGTACCTGGATTTTGGTTGAAAGCCTGTGTGTATCAAGTTCCATCAGGATCTTTTGAATGAATTCAAACGTGTACCTGAGGTCAGTTGGATAGCTCAGGTTCAGGTCGTAGATGATACCAAACAGTAAGGCACAAGCAGTGGCGACATCTTTGAGTCCAGAGAGCACCTGCACACCTTCAACTATGATGCCCACATCTTCTGGAGGTTGACCAACATCTGCACCTGGATGTTTTTATCACATAGATGCCGATGACCGTTTGATCCAAATCTCTCCGGGTTTTCATCGGGCTTCTCGCTCTAGAAAGAGACAAAAAGGGACAACAATAATTTACTAAAAACTCACCCAACGAAAGCACATAATTCACAGGAAACATTTTAATATTCACATTGGTAATTGACTCCACTAGTAAGTTAAGTCAGTTAAATGAAAAAAATTAATAAAAAATAAAAACATTGATGAGAGCATATTTAGCACTGAATGTTGAAGAAATATAACTGATAACACTTACTCCGTATTCCTTCACTAGCTCTTCAGGGTCTTCATTGAAATACAAAGCTAGTGCTTGGAGGCTGCGAGCTCTCCTTGTTTCGATGGAGTCGTACTGCAAAACAGGAAATATAGTGTATAAACAAGTCACTGACATTTAGAAGATGGAAAAAATCCAGAAAGTGATCCCTGACACAGATGTTAGTTGGCCAGCCAGTTTTCATGCAGAGGTCCCTCAGACCATTCATAAATTCACAGTTAACTGCAGGTGCATTTGCCATTAGTTAATTGTGTTAGTATAAGTATAGAAATATAATTATCCACACCAACCGAGGTATCCATTACCATACAAGTATTTATACACAAACCTCGTCAATAACAGCCATGATCTTTTTGATTTTGTTTCCTGCTGCTCCTCCTTTCGTACGGAGCACTGTAGCCAACTTGTCAGAGTAGTGGTCCAGTTGCGACATAAACTTTGGGATGAGCGGGATGGTGGTTATTCGCGTGAACTCTGCGCTTACCTAGGTACATGTTTCAACAAGACAAAAACCACAAATATATAATACGAAACAGTTTGAGGTACTTTATGCAGAATGTATCTTTAAGTTTTGTTAGATATAGGCAATAAGTACAATGTCAAAATATTTTTGACCAATTACCAGAAATATTAAAGTTGTGATGATACTTTCAAGACTCGCCTCATGTTCCATAAAAGAGACGGCCATCTACTTTTGAATTCTGCGATGAAGGGCATGTCTTGAACCACCTCATATGGCCGATGAGTAGATGGACTCTTGTTGATACAGTTGTCCCACAGTCTTTACAAGACCACATTCATATCTGTTGAAAAAACAAAGTGAGATTCGAATCAAAACATTAAAGGCAGTCCTAGACAACAGATCCTTCAATTGCCTTTTCCAGGCCTCCCCTCCTCTGGCAACCCACTACCCCTTCACTGTGTGATATACTACTATGCCTGCATGGATGTTCTGTGACTATTATTGTTGTGAGGCCTGGTTCGGGTTAAACCCTTTGAAAAACATCAATGAAACACAGCAAAAGAAAGACATTTTTCACAGTTTTCATACACACTGGTGTATACAGTCATATGTTTTTTCATTTTTCAGCTCATACACGTTTGTTTTCACTCCGGTCCAAACGCTGCACCACTGGCGGTGTGTCGTGTTTCCATAGCAACTGAGCGGGGAAAATACGCACGTCATGTTTACATGAGTCCCGATTTAAAAAAATAAAAATTCTATCTGAGAACATTACACAGGTTGTTTGTAGCGCTGCTCTCACCTCGTTCAATAAACGAGACGCTCCAGTTAGCTCCGTTAGCGTCGTTAGCTCGGCTACAGTCGAACGTCTTACCGAGCTAACGATGCTAACGAGCTAACTGCCAACAGAAACACGTGGTATTGGATCGATCAGAATCGGAACTACGAGTAGAACAGTAGTACAAGTAGTACAAGCAGCAACAAGATGTTTACTTACCTCTATTTCGAGGATGGCTGCGGATTTATCTAGGGTGTGTTTCTCCATGAGCAGCGAAAAGGATAATGGCGGAGGCAACATTATCTTGCGTGATTGTGCACGAGATTAAACGGGATGTGCGAACTTTTATGAAGTCCTTTTGGTTTTACATAACAGAGTTGAGTAGGGGTATCTAACAAGGGCCAAGTAAACCTGACCAGCAATGCCAAGGGCTATGCCTCTTGGGCAGGGGGTCACAAGCTCTTAACAGCATGACTTATCTTTTACAAGCATCTTTTACCCAGTAGGGCTGACAGTGTGTACAACAAGAGGCAGCTTATAACAACTTGAAACTACTGTACACACAATTTGACAAATAATCATGTCACTGAAAAAAGGAGGGGGTCCCAATGTCCCCTGGTGTCACAATTATCAGAAAACGTGTGTTTCATTTCTCTTTGTATGATGTCTGGTTTTAGGACTTAATTGGTGTTTTCGACCATTCGTGTGGACAAGTTCAAAATGGCCACCAAAAAACCCCCCATGGGACATTAGTTGACCCCGGCAGCAAGCAAAGATCTTAAGTAGACACCTTAAGGGTCTAAAATGTTTCAAAATGTTTCAAAACGTTTGTATCTGGGACACTGGGACCCCTCCTTCCTACTAGACTAAAAAGCATCGACAAGCAGCATTTGGTCCACGGTCAGTACTAGAATTATAGCTCAAGTAGCACAATAACAAAAACACGACAGCACATGCTGAATAGCCTTCCAGGTCACAACACAATGGCTTCATGCATTCATTCAAGCAGTTGTTTTTGAGATACTGGATTTTGGTTGAAAGCCTGTGTGTATCAAGTTCATCAGGATCTTTGAATGAATTCAAACGTGTACCTGAGGTCAGTTGGATAGCTCAGGTTCAGGGGTAGATGATACCAAACAGTAAGGCACAAGCAGTGGCGACATCTTTGAGTCCAGAGAGCACCTGCACGCCTTCAACTATGATGCCCACATCTTCTGGAGGTTGACCAACATCTGCACCTGGATGTTTTATCACATAGATGCCGATGACCGTTTGATCCAAATCTCTCGGGTTTTCATCGGGGTTCTCGCTCTAGAAAGAGACAAAAAGGGACAACAATAATTACTAAAAACTCACCAACGAAAGCACATAATTCACAGGAAACATTTTAATATTCACATTGGTAACTGATCCACTAGTAAGTTAAGTCAGTTAAAAAAAAAAAAAAATGTATAAAAAAATAAAAACATTGATGGAGAGCATATTTAGCACTGAATTGAAGAAATATAACTGATAACACTTACTCCGTATTCCTTCATAGCTCTTCAGGGTCTTCATGAAATACAAAGCTAGTGCTTGGAGGCTGCAAGCTCTCCTTGTTTCGATGGGAGTCGTTACTGCAAAACAGGAAATATAGTGTATAAACAAGTCACTGACATTTAGAAGATGGAAAAAAATTCAGAAAGTGATCCCTGACACAGATGTTAGTTGGCCAGCCAGTTTTCATGCAGAGGTCACTCAGACATAA